>DWME01010350.1:0-10275 GCA_018244795.1 Parelbella ahira ahira
CACACACACACACACACACACACACACACACACACACACACACACACACACACACACACACACATATATATATATACTAATGTTTCGTTTACATTGAGATCACATATATTTTACATATACATGCATATATATATTTATACATTTTTTGTAGTATAGATAAATTCATAAATTATAAAAATTAAACTAATCATGTTACAATATTAATATATATTTATTTTGGTACGCCGTTATGGCGACAAATTGTATTTTAATATATGAAATGAAAAATCTAGTTCTAATATTGGCGCCTTCTTTATTTTTCTTTATTCTAAAGTTATATACATTGTATTATAATTATGGTAATTTAGTATCAAACAAACGTACAGTATGAAAAACGTAGAGTAAAAACATCGGCGCCTTCTCTGCTTTATATAGGTTATATGTATAGTACATAATATTAGGAGCTAGTCAGGATGTAGTATTATAATGAAATTTGTATTAATTGTAGTGTAATTTTACTCGCAGTTCAGTTTTATTGATTGCGATAAAAGAAATTCAATATTCTATGTCGAATTGTTTTGAAACGAAAAATTATCTTTCAAAAAATTTTCACGTCTATGTGACAGCTTAAATTTCAGTTGTCAGCGGTTGTTTCTTATCGCCTAAACTAATTGCATATTGGCCACTACAAGGTATAGTATTTGAAATCGAAGAGTAATGTATTTTAGTATAATTTAGTATACCTATACATTGGTACGCCTTCATACAAACTAAGTTAGGGTTTATATTCGCAAAAGTGACTTCGATGCGCTCAAATAGTGGCCAGATATGTTTAACAGTAGAATAGGTCCAATAGAAGTGCAACAAGTGTTCGTGATCCAAGGTTGGTCGATAGGATATCCATATTACAGTAATATTATAGATGAGAAAATACTATGCCTGTTGTATCCACGGTTCCAATGCTGCACAGATTGTGGCGAGGTTCCGTTTGGTTAAACCAGTCAATTGTCAATCATCAGTTTTATTATATTACTATACGATTATTGACTTTGGTTTGGTAGAAAATGTCAGTCTGTCCTTTGTTATATTGAAGGATGAATGAATAAAAGTCATATATCGTTGAATTATTTACTCGTAGACGTCTCACAAAATGAAAATACAACTCCAGGATGGAATTTAATTGGGTCATGAAAAATCATGATTTGGGCACGATTTCACATTCAGCGATATTATGCTTGCTAACGTGCTCACGTCAATGTGAAAATAAATTACGAATATTGGTCTAACAGTTTGTATGGTCAAAAGACCTTGGCTACAATATAGATAGTGAAACCGTTACAGGTTACTAGCTGGTTACTCAATATTATTTCAACAAAATTTTAATCCACTTATATTTTCGGGTCTTGTTGATTGAATGTTTTCACATGTTGGGGGTAGACGCGCCGTTAGTTCCGACCTTACTATTTCCGACACTACTACATAATTGCGACACCTCTGCTTTGATACGCTCTTGCGTTCAATCAGGGTCTTATTTCTAAATTTTCGTGTTCATAGCCTATTAATCTCATTGTCAGCAGTCATAATATCCATTACACAGATCTAAAAAACGGCTACCCAATTAGAATCTGTATTAGAAAGCAATAAATAGCTCTTAGAAATAGGTAATCACTATATAAAAACGCATGGGTACGATACGTCATGATATGTGTTTACTAAACCCATGTAATTTAATATTTGAGTAATATTAGTTATACGCATATATAAAATGTCATGCGGTTTTATAATCGTTTCTCAAATTCCCAAGCACTTTAGGAAGTGTCTAAAAGTGTATTTGATACAAAAAGGATTTATCCAGGGTTGAGTTAAACTTCTCGTATTAAGAGCTCCAAGGTTTTACTTCCCAAGCTTTTGGGACACTCAATAATGTGGGATCATAGTACTCTCCTACTCTTCATCAAATCGAGGCTATTCGTCTCTGCTTTGACTATTCTTCTGTCCCTCCTATGTAATGGTTCAAGTCACGTTACAATCTGACTGGCGGCCGTTCGCCAGGTTGTACTTTCCTAATCGAAAGGTATATGTTGAAACTAATAAAATTCAAAAGCTTTACTTCATCTTAAACTCATACCAAGTACCTAATCAACATCAATGTTTATTCGATGTAAATTATCTCTCATCTGCGTCACATATCATAAAAGCCCAAGTGCCAGGGCATAGAGAAAAAGACCAGAAAGAGTGAAATAAGTCGCGGCACTTTCAAAATGTTTTTATTTGTTAATTGTTACGAAATACCAATTTCGGTATACTGTAATAATTTTTGTAACTGTATTAGAAGGATACACAGGATACTGGGAATATTTTTTCCGAATATGACACCAGGATATCAGTATATCAATTAGTTTAATTATTTAATTCGACATCGCAGCGAATAAACGACGCATTGATAATATCAACGTGAATTAGTATCGATCCATCTGATAATATATCAGATCGATTTTAGTGATAGCATTGACATTCATACTATAATCGGAAGGTTTATTTGCTATCCGTACCGACCTTTGTAAATTTTGACATTGCGCCTATTGGGCTTTTCCCAGTAATAACTTTTGTCGAATTTAAAAACGTTGAATACGGAACTATTGAATGAGGTTTATTTATGTATCGGCGCGAGTTCATGATGTAGGGCCTCAGATAGGTCCGAAACTAGTCCGGGCTATAGCGAAACATAATTCAGTCATGTATATAGATTTTCAGAAAATGTTTAATAGTAATATTATGAAATGTATCGAATTAAATATAATTCGCTGTTACAGTGAAGGAGAATTCGCTGTTACAGGAAGAAAATATGTTGAGAAAACGTTCACACTTTATAATTCTCCATAATGTTCTCTAAAGGACGTTTAGTCTGCCTACCCTCAGTCTGACAGTATGATAGTAGTTTAATTCTAGAGATGTTCAGAGACGAATTATGGAACAGTCCAACAGTGGAACTATATAAGGGTTTTTGATGAAATTGAATGTAAGATAAAACGAAAGCCGGCCAGCGTGATATATTATTGTATTAATGTACTGACGTCATCGACAGCAACAACTTATATAATAAAAAATTATAAATGCACTAATAGATGGCGATAAATTCGCTTCATGTATCGTGTTATCTCGCCCGCCGCCCGAACAAGTAAACTGTAAAATTTAACTTTGGTTTGGACTTTTCTATTGAAATTTACAAAATGAAATGTGTATATCGATAGAATACATGTTACAAATTTCTCATAAGTTTGATATGAAGACAGCTAAGCAGCTGTATGGAGAAATTTAGCTAGCTATGTTCTTGTAAGGTAATGTAATATATAATAAATCAAAATGTATGTAATGTACAATAAATTAAAACGCGTAATTGTCAACATTTTTTTTTTGATTCTGTATAAATCACTGCTATTATTACCTTTTGTATATTTTAAAATTAAAATCTCGAAATTTTAATAATTAAGTTGTAAATTACTATTTTTAAGTGTAATTAAAGTAATTCGGCGTCGCATATGGCGATATAAATTTATGTATGTATATTTGTTATGGCAATAAATGTCTAATTTTAATGTATAAAGATTGTTATGGTTTTTTTTTATTTACATGTTTGGCTGGAATTGGCCAAAAAGATTTGAAAAAATATCGCTCACTTTTGAGGCCTATATTGTTCGTATAACTAAAACTGTGCATCTATTTGCCTATATTGGTTCCATTCTAGAGTTTCCACATATATAGTAGTTTAATAACCACTATTTAGTAGTTTAATAATCCGGTGATCGATGTGCGAGCAACAAATAGATAACCAGAGACGATAATCTGAATCTGTACACAAATTTAATATTTAAAACATAAAGTGACAACAGGCTTACCTGTTACCCAAAGTTCCTTGATGTGACCTGTGATATCCTGGTCAATAATGAGAGTGTAAGTATTACACTCGTTTGCACAACTCTTCAGGAATGCAGGCGTGATGTTATTAATGTTTTAGAGTTATGTTGTTAAAGTGTTATAATGTGGTTTATTTGTGCGCTCGCCAATGGATCATCTAATAAACACTGACTTAGCCCTGTACATAATATAGTAGGTATCTAAAGTTACAAACGAGATACCATTATAAAATATGTACTTCATCGTCAGCCGCCAGATGTCCACAGCTGGACATAGGCCGCCCCTAATCGGCGCCACTCCTTCCGGTCTTGGACTTGAAGAAGACAGCGGGAAGCTGCTGGATTTGGAACACCCAGGATCGGAAGGAGTGGCGCCGATTAGAGAAGGACTAAATCTGTACTTAATTAATTTTAATCAATGTATTTTACATGTAAAACTAAAAACAAATGAGATTTTGTATGAGTAGCGTTCCTTTATAATAAATTTAATTTACTTGCAAAATTTTGTTTTACTTTTTCCCGTGTTTTTAGTCGTTAACCACAACACTAGCAGACCCGAAAATAAAATCTAAAATATCTGCATCTGCATTGGTTTCCAAACAAACACTTTTCCACTCTGTATTGGTTTCCAAACAAGAAATAGATAGGTGCTGAGGTTCTCATTCATTTAAGGTATCAACCATTATGATCTGATCAAGAACAAAGGATTTATGGAAGATACTCGCACCAAAACTTTAACAACGTTTTTCTCGAAACCGTCTAGAGCGTACTTACTGCAATTATGCTATTGACGGCAGAATTGTAGTGAGGTTAACGCAGTTAACGTCAGTCCGGTGCACAAATAAAGTGTCTAGGAAGTTTTATTACCACGCCTTCAAAAGCTTTGTTTGCGCGGGAAACTCGTTATACAACCGTTACCCAGCCAAGGCCACAGCGCAACATTACTTTCGATTTACTAACATTTAATCATAATCTGGTTTACTCTCGCTTTTTTGCTTAACGTGTGCTTTACTGTGTTTTACGAACTTCCTACTAAAGCATTTCCGGAGTAATGTTAATGTGTTCGACGTTAAATTTATAATGCTAAAAACAGTGGCTACGCGGCTGTTTGACGCTAATTTGTTTCTTCTGTGTGATTTGATGCAAGTATTATATTTTAGGATTAACTATTTTAAGGATTTGTTGTATCTTAACAATTATTTATGTCAATGCTGTATATTTAAAATATAATTTAAATATACCTATGTTTAACAGATAATAAAAAAAATTAATGACAATTTAGTTGTAACTTTCAGAAGTGACGTCTATTTCATTTGGCTTATAAACGTGTAAGAACAACAATTAATAATAATCTAAACGAGCGGTAGGTATTACTCGCTATCATATTACGTCATTGTTACTCGTTAATGTCGACTGGTGTAATAAATAATTAGTAATAATGCCTCGAATAACCATTTCTATTGTAAAACATTTACTAAAGCAATTTATGCTTCTGTTTAATGAGTGTGAGTGTAGTCAGGAATACGTTTGTCTATTCTATAAAAAGCACACAGGGTCGAAGGCTTTCTCCATGTCGAGACATACTGCGACAGTGTGCCGCCCGCAATTGGACAACTGACACGTTGAGATCTAGACGTTATTCCGGAACGGGTAGGCATTGCTCACATGACGTAATAAACAGAACTAGGATTGCCTCCCCTAGCAAGCTTTCTTTGCATTTTAATCTGCAGATTTCGTAGTGGAGGAGGCAGATTATTCCAACATTTGGTAGTGGTGAATTTAAAACTGCCCCTAAAAGCTGTCCCGTGGTTGGGTGGATTGGATTAGTGATTTTACTAACGACTATTGCTAATATTATGACTAACTGACATTAATAATAGCATGTTTATAGTCCTGTTATATTAATAAAATATAATGTAATAATATTAGAAGACAGTACTGTTGTACACTTTTTGCATTAATAAATATAATTATGTTTGGCGTTCGAGCAAAAAATCTTAGACCGTTAAACTGTACAGTAAAAAATCATAATAATGTCAGATGGCGCGAAAACTACCGCATCGGTTGTCCAAGTTATTGCGAAACTCCGAAGCGCGACCAAACTGGTTTCATAACGTATCCCGCATAGCCGATTGTTACGAAAATTACTCAAGTTGCCACATCTTGAAATTGCATATTAATACACGTAGTAGGTATAGTGTATACCCTACCTCATGCGAGTCCCACAGCTGCTGTTGACAAGAAAGATTACCAAAAATCTCTATTCAACTTAAATTAAAAATAAACTGTAGACACTCAAAAATATGATTGTATAACATAAAAATAAATCATATTTCCACAATTAGTGGAAATTTGAATTTCGAATATAATGACAGGTTAATGCAAGAGAGATAGACTGATGAATGAATATTGAGCTATAGTAGTTCACTAAAGTTCATATTAGATACTGCGGTTGTTTCGCTCACACAAAAAGGCGGGGACGAAAACATCTTCAGCTTACAAAAATGCAAACGATTGTTACCATTTAAAATTATACTCAATTTTTTACATAAAACGACTGTAAGTAAACGATAATGCTTGTCTTTTATATACTTATTGTATATTAGACGAAAATTTGTATTTAAAGTAAGATTAAAACAGTATAATAATTATATTACAATTATTAATTGAACAGAGAAATTGAAGTATTAGTGGTTAGCACTTTATAAATTAATTAATAATAAAATTAATATATTCGAGGTGGTGTTTGGGCCCTAGCCAGAGCGAATCACTGACCCTACGTACTCCCTGGCTGACGACTTATGTACATGTAAAATGGGTCATACATACTTAACATACATATTTAAAATGTATTTTTAAAAAGCACATTGTACAAAACTTTTTCTAGCCATGTTTTAATGAATATTCCACATGAATTAATCGATTTCGACGGCTTTTGTTAAGGGTCCTAAGTATTGGCTAGAATTTACTTCCTTACAAAAAAGTTTGGGTGAGAATATTTTTTTTTATATTCGAACCGCGATAATTTTTTAACACATTAACCTTTTAATATAGCTTGTTGAGTAAGACAGCTAATTAGGGTTGGGTGTCAACGCTTGGAAAATATATTTTTGGATTTTCGCAATTATAAGTCGCCAGGTGCTCGTGAGCCCCTCCGTCCGACGATACACTAACAAATATCTATTTCGCTCACACATAACGAGAGGAACAGAAACAGATATAGCTGATTCAAACGTAACAATGATATTTGTGTTCCTGTAGTCTATATTACTGTAATTCTATACATATCTTTCCTTGTATGCCGATAAACGACAACGCAAGAAAAGTTTTATAAATATTAACGCTGTGCGTAAATATACTTTTACTTAATATCGCAATAACTGACCTACACACAATCCGAGTAACAGTCGTAACAGACACGGTAACATTAGGGTTGCCACTCGCTCAGGTAAAAATAAAACAAATTATTATTGTTCTTACTGCTTCGTTGGTCGACTGGTTGAAAGCGCAGTTCGCGCAGTTCGCAGCAGTTCGAAGACGTTGGTGTTTGTAGATGAAGCACGGCACTTAGGTAGTTAAACGTTTAAACATGTTCGACGCAATATAATTTTGCTAGTACAAAATATGCTCTTGAGAACATTTCATATTTTCTTCGCGATACGTCATCACTTCTAATTCTCGCAGGCCGTTTTTCCTGATAACGACATGTATGAAATAATTTTTATGTTATTCTTAACTTATTATAACTTGATTACAGTATACATTTTAACAAGAATCAACAACCCTAGATCTAATATGCCAGTCTAATGTCGACCTTTGCGCGCCTTTCACTTAACTAGCACGACATTTAGGCTTTGTTAGTAATAACATTATTAGGAATAAGTTGAGTTGTTCTTAATGCAATCACAAGTTCAATTTAAATTATGACTGGTTAGTAATAATAATATATACTTTATTGCGCATTAAACAGGTAAGAAATGGTTTAACACATAATGCGTTGCATATAACGCTCTGTTATACTTAACTAGCTGTCTAAAAAGCTTTATGTTCGAGATTTAAATTCAAATAGTTCTACTTATTATGTACAAGCTATCATTCAAGACTTGGGATTGCCATGATATTAGGGTAGGCGAAAAAAAAACGCGGGAAAAACTTCCAACACTTTTTTAAAATAGGAAAATAACGGGACTTTACGCCAACTTGTAATGTAGCTTTCGTCTGACAAAACGCTCATGTGATAGCTTATTTTTATATAGAAACAGTGATAAGTAAAATTGTAAGATACAAAAACATGTATTATATAGTAATTATTATTATTATGTTATTATTAAATAGACGCATTTAAAATACATAGTGATCAATACTGCCATCAATAGCATAGTTGCAGTAAGTCGGGTTTTTGTCAAAAATGAGTTAAACATACAGCCGTATTCACGAAAACGAGGTCTACATTGCTATGTTACCATCTTCCATCTTATCTTAGTGCAGTAAGTCGAGCATTCTTTTTACATCACGAAGCATAGCTATAATGGGGACACTTACTGCAGAAGATGTTATTATCTAAATTGTTCGAAAAGATTAGTTTATATTCGATTAATTATATTATCAATATAAAAATTTAATATGACACTTGTAATCCCCGAAGGCGTAGGCAGAGCAGTGTCAGACTTATTAATATACAGATTAAAGTCATACCACTTGATGGTGCATTCCTCGACCTAAGCGAATCGTATGATTCACATTCACACATGGGTATTGCACCCGTGGTTAACGACCTCAGACCTAAGTCACCACGGCTTCAACATTACCTGTTAGTAACATACAAAGTTATAAAAGGTTAGAATTAAATAGGACCGCAATATTCAATGTGTGGCTAAAATCCAACTATTCAATTAGTAAAAAAAAGAAAATGTCTATTACGGCTAATACGTAGATAATATGGCGGGAAGGCAATTTTTTTTTAATGGCGTTCTATTTAACATAGGTAACGTTTTAATGAAAATTACTTTATTATGTTGTTGTGCTAAATATTATAATGTAGGTATAAACAGATAAGTATTTTTAAAAAGTTTAAGAATACCATCACGCCTAACGAGTTCGCAGCGGAGAAGGATGCTTTCACGTTACAACGTAAATAGTTACGTTTATGTTCCACAATGGTGTATGTGGTGAACTTATTGCCATACATCGAGCACAGATCCAGAAAACATATGAAAACGACCGAGAAACTACATGAGAAAGCGTAAGAAAATGCACTTGCGACGGCTTTTTATAGAAGACTAACAATTATTAGGTACATGGATGTCAATGTGAACGATACACCTTGTATTCACGTTGGTGTAGTCAATGACGACATTCCAAAGTGATGACGACGCGCGACGGCGTAGGTAATACCACTGTCAGATGTTACACAGCTGTACGGACAACTCAATAGGGAATATATAACGAGAATTTATTATAACAAGTATACCTTTACATATATTTACAAGTTTACCTTTGTTTCTTTCACCGTGTTTTACATATAAATATGTTTTTTTACACTACCTAAAGTGGTAACTTCGGGGAAAAATAAAACAAAAAAATACAAAATGGAAAAAACGTGTCCATTTCTATTCTTACTCGTATATGTGCAAAGAGGTACAGAGTAAATGTTTAACAAATTAGGTACTTGATATAAAATCTAAGCAAACCATAAACAATCGATTATTACTGGTCATAAACGTGCTGTACCTATAGATAAAAAAAAATGTGTTGAGGAAACTACACCAACAGTGGAAGGAAAAAGGGGTCTATTTTTTTTTTTTTAATGTGCACGTTACAGTTCTCTGTTATATTATACTGGAGAGTTCATAGTTTAACACCATACCTAACCGTGGCAGGTATGCCTTAACCCTTATTATTTTGAGACGAGATCTATGTCCTAGACTGGAACGTTAAAAGAGTTGATGATGAACAAAAATTACAAAATACATAAATATCTTTCCTATTCACACTGCCGTACATTACTCAAACATTTTGTTCCGAAACTATGTACGAGTTCATATGTATTATGGAGGACCAACAAACAATTATGATGAAACACCAATAATAATTAATAATTATTTTAATTACTATTGCCAGTTTATGATGGGCAACGTTCTGGATCGGGGACCGCTTGGTTAATATACGGGTTTGTGAGATACTAACGAACCAGATACCTATCATGATTATCTGTTAGATGATCCAGACAGAATTTCCATGCGCCATCCGAAAGTAGGAGTATGTTGCTCATTAGGTTAGCTTAGTCCGCGCCAGGACAAGTGCAGCAGGTCCGTTACGAACTAATGGAAATTATGATATTAGCAATACGAGTTAGTACTTTAGGGTAACGAAAGAATTTTAT
>DWME01010351.1:0-10275 GCA_018244795.1 Parelbella ahira ahira
GTGGCCGAAATGTCGGTATCACGAATACAAAATTTAAAATATCTGCAGTGAAATGTTTGCGTTTTGCAGTGATACGTACTGTAATTGGTTTTTGAATTTTCGAAGGTATTCTACTCATTATGTTTTTCTTCTCCCGCCACATTTCCTTAATTCGTTCATTACGAGGCCGATGCAATTTAGCGCATCAGAGAAGTGCAATGTGCAACTGACGCTTTCATAATGCAATAATGACTTAACCTATAAAATATAAATTACTTCCTAACGATGTTTTTGCCGCACTATGTTATTAGAAATTAATCAAATTCAAGAGAAACTTAGATTGACCCAATCACCCAATGACTTATTTTACTTAAACATTACTTATTTATATCCTAAAGTCAAAACGGTCAAGTTGTATTCAAAATTGTTCTATACAACAATTCATACACAATAGAATAAAATAAACCAACCAAATGTAAATTAATAATGATAGGAATTAAATAAAATTAAATGATTTTAAATGGTTTTAAAAAGTATCCATACCGTTTCTTTAATATCAGTCATCGTTCAATGAACAAAACAATAACAATGAAAACACGGCCCTCATAAAAGTTTTTGTCGCTAGGTTTTACTGTCTATAGGTACGTTTGTATGAGTCTTTTTCAAAATTTCACTTACCAATTTTAAATTCATCTATTAATTATTATTAATTACAGGCGTTTCTTTGTGATTTTAAGTATTTCGTCGCCATACAATCGTGTTTTCCCATGTGTTTATAATAAAAAAATAGTCACAGGCGTGATGTTAAGTTACTCAAAGCAGTGATAGCTTAGCGGTTTAGAGTTCAGCCTCCTATTCTGGAGATCGTGGGTTCAAATTCTTGTAAAATAATGTCCATTTTCAAAATTGAATGTCACTTGCTGTAACGGTGAACGCGCTTGCCCAACTTGTCACTATGGAATACTCACTTCATAGTGTCAATTGTTTTAAAAATATATTTGTACACTAGTTATAAAGAATATCTTTGTACACTTAAAAATTGAACTCCACACTCGCGGTATGAAATCTGAAATTTAAACCACAAGTCACTTCACAGATAAGTGTCTAACTGTTTTTTCGAACTGTATGATCGATATAAAAAAATGTACCGCATATCGTTCAGTGTATCCGCCGTCCAGCTAATTTGAAATACCGCTAAATGTATGGCACGTGCGAATGGAATCATTTATTGCATGACTGTCAAGTTTCACACAACATACAAAGCACACTCACACAAGTGTATCTGTCTGTTAATCTTCATTTACAATACATTTACAATTAGTTACGTGCCTTTATAATATTTTACAAAATGAACTCCGGTAATAAATTAATTACATACTAACATACTCTACTAGAAGAAATATCTATATATTTCTGGTAATCTTCACTTATGATGTCTAAATTTTAACATTCATTTCCGTGTCTTTTATTTTAAATATACGGCAGTCATACATTTATTTCTTTAAACAATACTTAATATTTTATTTGCAAGATCAAGCTGTAATTTTTTAAACCATCGTTTGTTTAAATGATTAGATTTTATTTAGAAATTAATAAGCTTCATGCACATAACTATCGAGACTAAAAAAATTGCATTGCATATAAAAAAATTAAATTGCATCCTGACTCCCTGTGATATAATTTTTTTTTATTATGTCATTACGCCAAGTCAGGATAGGCTGAGAGCACCAAGTGCCAAATACATATCCCTTACAGACATGTGATATTCAAACTGGAAAATGGTGAAAGATGTAATATGTATAACGTTTATCGACTGCTGTCTGTATGTGAAATTCGAAGCTCACTTTTACTATTGAACTGTCTCGTTTACATGCGATACCAATTTCTCTTAAGCACACGCACGACTTTTTGTTCATAAGTGAAAAAATCATAATTTTTTGCATAACACAATTGAGAACTGCAGAAATCTGCAACGTAAAAAATAGTTCATTTCTTCGTCGTCATCATCGATCTTTTTATCTTTTCATTATTGGACACACGTCTCCTTTAAGAATGAGAATGTTTTAGGCCCAGTTTCTCCTAGCCAAGTATCTAAACGTTAGTAGACTTCACACGTCTCAGAGAACATTATGGGGAGCTCGAGACTTGTACAGGTTTCATCATAACGTTTTCCTTCACTGTTAGAGCACATGACGTTTAATTTTCCAGCGCAACTACAGAAGTGTTTTTTTACTTATAAGTTTGTATAACATATAAACATTTCCTTCACTACTGTATTTTGATTGAGACACATTTAAAGTCCGAGCTGTTATTATTTAAACATTACTTAAGTCAGATCCGTCACGGGGTATACAGAGATCACCGAGTGTCAAATGTCTTTATTTTCACCTACTTAACGTGGTTCTCCTTTATCCACTCTGTTCATACACATATGTACTTTACAGAAATTTAGTATGTGTATAATAGCGATTGACGCTAACAATTATTTTAGTTACATTAAATATACTACAACCAATAGCATTCAAGATGAGATCTGGCTTTTTATTATTAATTGACAATTACGGAAATTGGGGCATTGTGAAAGTAGGTCGCGTTGAGCTAAAAACGTATCCCAACCCTGTGATAAATAATTAGGGATAACGCGTTGGATTTCGTTTGGATTATGTAAGGATTACTTGTTTTCCTTATTTATTGGAAATGTATAATTCATGTTTCGTAACGCGATGGATAGTGTGGAATAAATTTGTGCTTAAATATCTGCACAACTAAGAATTTACAAAAAAAAATTCTCTAAGACTTGTAAAGTTTGCCAATCCGCACTTGGCCAGCATGCCAGTGAATGGGCAGTTTCTTCGCTAATTTATTGGTTACGTAACATCACACCCAAAACCCCCGAAGTGATAGCCAGAGAATTGTAGTATACACCATCGTCTCACCAGTTATGTTTCCCATTAGGGAATAATTGGGAAAGCTACTAGCAAAAACAATTTGAATAAAAGAAAAACCCAAAAGGCGAATTTGAAAATCATTAATATAGAAGTGGTACTTTTGTATAATATTATGTATCATTTATATAATGTCCAATTACCCTATTCCCAAAAAAAATCAATACCAGAACTAGAACCAATTAATACCAGCAATAATACCAACGCAGTTGTTCAAAATTGTTAGCATAGCCGATGCTAAGCAAACAGCCCTCTTATTTATTGTCCTCTCTTCACAGTTCATTGAAGTCTGATTTATGATTCCATTTGAATTAATTTTAATTAATTCAATCATAAGTTGAATGCCCTTTCCATGCTGATTGTATTAACGACTTTATGGTTTGTTTAGATATTTTATTTATTAATTTCAATCTTAAAATTTTGACTGATCCTTTTCATTCAATGGTTAGTGAACCTGTCTGGGGTGTAGAAAAGTATAAATATAAGTATATATTTCTATGCATGGATGTACCAAGTAAGTAACCTGGTTGGGATAGGATGGCCAGGTGTAGAGATGTCTCGTATATTTATTTTAGTTGAGAGATGGATGATAGTTTTATTAAATAAGACAGCAGTAATGCTCGTGTCAAAATTTAATGTTCGATAAACGCTTCATGCCTTCCAAGCTCACATGAGGTCTTCGACAGAATACATAGAATCTTGTTTATCCAACTTTTTCGTATAACAATATCTCCAACATCGTAGTAGGCGTCGGGGACACCATTAAAGGAAGCGATGACAAAAACAAAATGTGCCTCGGGGTTACGTATCGTCAGTTTATTAGACTCGAACGTCTACAAAAAAGATCTGGATAAAATCTAGCATCAATGGAATCCTTTATTGCTTTCGATCGGGCGAATCTTGCGTTTTCAATATCACGTACAGAAAACTTGCTTGTTACTAGTTATCCCAAGTGAACTCAGCAAAATTGCTTTTTGGCACAGAATATTTGATATTTAATTATAATCTCTCTTTTGTCCATTTCATCTGAAGGCTTTTCTATTTTGTATTAACTAGGTGTTTGTGATATTACCGTTCGAATGGACAAGGTTACTTGAATGTATAACAGGCCTGAAATATTGTTATGTACCTGGCGGTAAAATGTAACTCTTATTTGTAACGTAATTTCTAAGAAATAAAGAAAGATTTACGTATCAAATATTGAAAAATAGATCATATGTTTGCCAGTCTACCAACTCGTCATTGGGTGCCGTGGCAGTCTATGACCTTTATCCTTCTCAATCTGAGAAGAGACCCGTGACATTGGAAGAAAAAAAATCGATGATGATGAAATGGTATTTGTATATGAAAGTTCAATTGTTATTTCCCGTATCACGCTATGTAAAGAGACTCTACAATAGCGTCGACAATCTAGTTGTTAATGGTGGGACTGGCACGCGTCATCTGTCAAGATCTTAACGTCATTATGACGACGGAATGCCTGCAATAGAATCGCAACGTGTTATCACGCGATTATATTTTACCACGGTAAAATACGAACCTAACTTTGATGTAATGCTTCATAACAATCTGTGCTCGATACGGAAATATAGCAATTTGTTCCGGCAATGATTCACTGGTAATTTACGGCACACGTCTATCCAAATTGTCAAGTTTTTTTACCTGATATCTACTTTTAGTTTTCCAACATTAATTATCGCAAGCAATTTATGCTGTAACTTAATTGTTTTTATATTAGGTACTTGTAGAATCTCATGCGTTTGAAATGCAAAAGATCAATTTACTACGCCATCCGAATTCCGAAACACATTTTCAAGAGACTACTATTTACTTGGTAATACATAAATAGTAACTACTTAATTAATACATAAATAGTGACGAAAATTTAATTCGCATAAGGGAGCAGACCATTTTATATAAATAGAATGTAATAGAAGTTTGTTCTAATAAGAAATTAGGAATTGTGGATATTTGTTACCATTACGAATATCTTGCTCACTATTAACCATCGTAATACAGATGGAATAATATGGATTTTCTCATCTCTTAAAATATCATCTCACACATTGTATCATGACTAACATCCATCATATGAGGTCGTAAAGCATTTACAATTGAGATGAAAGGAATTCTTAGCGAACAATTCTTGTCCAACGGTGTTTCGGAGACAACGACCATTGTGGAGGAATGATGGGAAAAACGATGAAATGCTTTAGTTATTTATGTTTCGTCTCGAATGAAGTTCGCTAATACGACTGACCAGACGAACGGTTCTGGGAACATATGGCTTAGTACTGGAGTGGGTGTCGCATTATAAATATCTCCGCACGTCGTTCTGGATTTAGATCAGCTCAATGTCACCACCGGCTTTATTCTTGAAGATATTTTTACTAAGGTATGTAAGAATAATGGTAGGAAGTGTGTATGCAGTTCGAAATAAAACTGGAATAAAAATAACCGTTTTCTCATCGTACATCGTTGAGTACATGTAACTCCTATTTACGTAATGTCCAATAATATTGGCACATCTTCAGGTCGTAAATGAAATTGATTTACAAATAATATATAATATGCACCGAGCTTATTTTTAAACCAGAAAGTTACGCAAAATAGTTAAATAATAGATATTTAAAATATGCTAAATAGTAATTAAGAACTTAATATGATCTGTTCAGAAAGAACAGTTGCGTAGATTTCAAGTAAATGCTGCGACTAAGACAATGCTTAGTTACGAGAACGTTTTTGCCCTGTGATGACACGGCCATTGACACGAGAATGAAGAATAGATATCAGTTTCCCTCGCATATTCCTTTGTGTTTATCCAACCACTCACGAAGGCTGAGAAAGATCAGACACAATCATGCCTATTTATGGTGACAATAAAATCTTGTTAAATCCGTTCTTGTCTTACCGTCTTGTAATTTAAAACTTGCAATCTTTATAACGAGCAGAACTATAATAGCAATAGTTTTCTAGACAACAATACGCTATGGACAGTCATCATTGTCAACTTATCATTATGTGAGCTAATTGTCATCGATTGAAATCTTCCTCCTGAATAAATCGACAATATTCCAATAAGAATATAGTCCGATGAAAACTTTACGATTTTAAGAAAACTACAATAAAATAAATATTTTACCGGTATACAACAGAAAAATCTTGATGATGTATGAATAAATACAGGTTTTAAATGTGAAAAAATAATATCGTTAAAAGCCGTAAAAAGAATGTTATCGAAGAAGTAACGCTTTTCGGTAGTGATATTCGAAAGTGATAAGTCGACTCGCTAAGATATGTTATCAGATTTGGGATGTCGACGTTGGCAGCTTGACGAGTGTTATTTGTGACTGGCTATTTTAGGGCTATAAGTACGTCAATTTCTCTCAGTTTAACGGCATGCTAACGTATCTGAAATGGAAGTGGCTGTATCCAATTATGTCCTTTTATGAAAATTATAGTAGGTAGGTAGGTAGTATCATTTGATTTCCCTACATGTAGCTCTAAGAAAAAACATAAATCCTTTATTAGCGTTATGATTGAACAGAGCAATACATGAACTAATAGATTAAGTTGAGGTTGTCGTTAAATAACTAAATAAACAATTAAATGTCGAGATCTACCACTCGAAAAATATACGTTAGCGGTAAAGACTGGAATGTTAATGGTTAGAGCAATTATTTCCTAAGAGCCACGGCCTCTGGCCGAGATAGGGTGCGACAAATACGTTTAAAATTTCGGTTCCGACAAGAGAGTACGAATGACGCACGAAAGGTAAATTATTCCCCGTCGGATTCAATTTTCTATTTTGTGACGTCAAAAAAGTTTTCACATTAAAATTCCCATTAATTTTCATTCTGGTAATAACAAAATTTAAACTAGTTTTCATTTTGTATAATTTGTAATTTCAGTTGTTATCTGTTTATGTATCTAATATTTTAAAGCTTCTAAAGCAGCAACATTTATAGTGAGTATTAACTGGCAATTATACAAACGAGCAAACGACATGATATCGTGAAATTCTCTGGATTCTTTTTAACTTTATTATCAAGTGTAACTGAGAGTCGAGTTGATAGATTCAGTCACGCGAGCGTAATAAAATAACTTCAAAAAAGTCAGATTTAACTTCACCATCCAATGTTTTAAGCTTTTTTAAGTATTCGATAAGTTTTTTGATCATATTGATACATTTAGGCATTAGGTATAATAATTTCATTTTTTCTTAGCTT
The DNA here is from genome assembly GCA_018244795.1 of Parelbella ahira ahira. Lineage (NCBI taxonomy): Eukaryota > Metazoa > Arthropoda > Insecta > Lepidoptera > Hesperiidae > Parelbella > Parelbella ahira. The sequence continues at coordinate 7,154 of DWME01010351.1, forward strand.
TGTATCTTCATTATCATCATCGCTATTATCCTTATCACCCTTTTGTAGTCTGACAGTTGGCAAAGGATTTTCTTATAGAATAAGAAGAGTTAGGCTCATTTATTTTTCATTTGTCAAACTTTTCGTATACCTATATATACATATTTAGAGATTGTCATGTGTGTCTGTGAACGGTGGCTGATATTACAGTCTGTTCACATAGTCTATAAGACGAACGTGACTGTTCGTGTACGACTCTGAATAACAATTAACTTTTACGATTACCACCTCCCAATACGCCATACCCTTAAAATGGTAGGTACTATTTACGTAGCAAACTTGATCATTAACATTTTAAATGCCAAAATATTTTAATGAAATTAGTAATTCTGTTTGTCTTTTCGTACGTGGCAATAACCCTATAAATATTAATAATCATTATTTTATCATTACACTAGATTTCTTGTTGAGGTAAATTCAGAGGAAAGAATACCTAACAGCTCTATTTTCACATACGTATCGTAATTTTTTTATATTCATAACATTATCTGTATAGATGTATTGTATCTCTGTTGTCTGTTTGTAATATCAGATTAATAGCTTTTAATGAGTGCAGTTGAAAGTATATACGGTAAAATAACAAAAACACATTTTTTATTTTTGTTGGTATATATCTTTGTTTGTTCCGGGTAATCCTTAAAACAGCTGAACCCACTTTTATGGGCAGATAGCTGAGGTTGTGAGGAGTTACTTAGGCTATTTTAATTTTAGGAAAAGTTTTAATTTCCACGCGAACGAAGTCTCGGTACAGCTAGTAAGATATATAAAGACTATTGTTTGAACAAAAAATAATCTCTTTTTATTTTGGCCAGATGATTCAGTAACAACCTACCATTTATAAACAAAGAAGAATGTTAATTTTTTTTTCTGTGAGTCTGACAGATAGTCAATACAAGTATATAATATAATGTTTTTATGATCTCCTAACGCGTGTGAATGCCCTGGCTGGCTCCGTTTTAATTTTTATTAATTACACGTCTTTCCCATTCGCCAACGTGACGTGACTGACTGACGTGACTTAATGAATCAAGCAAGGAAGTCAAGCAACGAATATTTAACGATAAAGAATCCTTATTTTGCCGAGACGGTAAATTGGTCGACTGTCCAGCATGACCAAACACGTTTTAAAAACGCACGGTGCATCGAAAATAATTACATTCGTACAAGAATTAAATTTACATAATTATATGTTTTTAATGATCAATCAAAATGAACTAAATTGATTAAAAAGACCTCAGTCCAACTTCAGTCTTCAGTCAAGATTCAATTTATACTAATAATGATTATGTTAAAGTTAAGCAGGCAAAGCTTGTGTTATGGTAATCAGAGGGCTGACAAACTATATGTACATATAATTATACTTTAAATATAGATACTTTTTTGTACATCTAGACACAGAGCAAATACTTGTGCGCATCACACAAATGTTTTGTTCTGCGTGGGGATATGAACCCATAACCGCCGGTTCAACCGATAGATTCATTAAACTCTGAACCAACGGGTTGATGCACTGAAAGTCTAGAAATCATTCAATCTAACCTATTCAGTAGAAAAACTATAGATCGATGGACAAACGCAGAGGAAAGTGAGACGAGTTTCTTTTTATCTCTGTTGTTGGACTTATACGGTTGATAGAAAGCTGTAAAAAGATCGGCGTAATATTGCGATAAATGTTAGTTGAGAATGACTTTCGAAATGAAATCATCGCGTCATCTCTGATCAGTTTTGACACAAACTGTAGAATATGGTGCAAGTTTTCATATTTCGCATATTATGGGTATTGTTTGGAACTCTTAAAGAGTTTAATTACAACTATTAATATTATGCCATCATGCGAACTGCTCTACGGAGTTGGCAGATGTGTATAATTGTGATAAAAATTTGATAGGTTAACAAATATTTTAATTACAGTACTTACGTGTTATATTCAAAGTCGGGCATGTTGATCTTTTATATTCAAATAAATATCGGTTCTATACATTTGGTTTCTAGAAGAATAAGAAATTTCGACTTCGAAATTCTACCAGAAAACCGCAGTATAATTTATTTCCCTAAGGTCTTGGTTGCAGCTGGAACGAAAGATTTACGTTAAAGGTTTACTGATGACGAAGGCCTTTCTCTTTTTTCGGTACATATCTACCGTCACTTCATATATGAGAATAGTCGAATATGACGCAGAGTCATACCGAATTTTCATAAGATTAATTTACCAACATGAACCGTTAGCGGCGGAGAAAGTTATGGATTTACATCATCGAGTCACGGTTTTCATTACAGCTATCGGAGAAGACAATGGGTTGCGTAACAGCTGTTACGATGCGAACGTTAACAGGACCGCGTGCGGTGCTCACTGTGTAGTGCGGTTTTTCAGTACCATTCGTGCAGTTTGGGCATAAGGAAATTATGTATATACATTGCAAAGATTAAGAAAAAAAAAAAATTTTAGACCCTTTTATCAACTGGTGGAAAATAGGTCTCCTTTCATAATGAGAGGATTACGGCTATGAATTAAGAAGGAATTAGATTTATTATAATGATAAGTAGACGGCGAATGTTGATGGACACAGGTGCCGACGGAGGCCAAGGTAAACCTATCTCGGCCAAATAAGTCAAGTACTGGCTGATGGGGTAGTTAGAAATATCTATCTAACGGCGTGCATGTATAAAGTAGTGACTGTGGACAAAGTACGGCAGATTTACCCGTTACAAGCAACACAGTTACAAAGAAGATAAGCAATACAAATGTACGTGAACTTAGTACGAGAGTGTTACTCAAATATTTATAGAGCAAAAGCCGAAGGGCTTTGTAAGCGGAGCGTGCTTCTATTCTTGTTCGCCCTTCGTATCAGCTAGTACCTATTACGAAAGTACACATTCGGTTACATTATCTTGTAACCTATTAATTATATTTCCAATATTTCATAGATTTATTCACGCACAGTACTAGTCAACAATTATCAACATCATCGTTATCATAATTGTCATCATTATCCTCATTATCATTACCATCATCATCAACATCACCATGATCATCATCATCACCATCATCATCATCACCATCATCATCATCACCATCATCATCA
>DWME01010352.1:0-10275 GCA_018244795.1 Parelbella ahira ahira
ATTTTATTGTTTCTTGCGAAAAAAAAATATGTCATATTTGTCGGAAACCCCCTCCTCGCTCCCCGAAGTAAAATTAGATGAGATTTGACTTGACCCCACACTCTTTGAACGCCTCACGTAATTCATGACGCCTCCTAAGACGTGTAAAGTTTGCCAACTCGCACTTGGCCAGCTTGGCACACTGTGGTTTTGACCCTCTCATTCTGAGAAGAGACCTGTGTTTGTGAAAAAATCGTGAGAGAAATAGTACTTCTATATGGATTAACCAGAACTTAGTCATTTTGACAAAAAAGATCCTATTCGGAATTTTATTATAATGTTCACGATTGGGAATATCACAAATGTAATTAGATTAGATTATATCTGATTTATGTATATTATTTAGTAGAGGTTAAGGAATCCTGTTAAAGTTGTTTTTTTTTTTAATTCTGGTACATATTTGCTGAAAAATATCAAATTAAAAATTCAATATTTATATAGCGCGTCAAAGCGCTACTTTGACACTTGACGTTGATGACGTCACTTACCTGTATCTGTGGCACATATCATCCAGAAACATTTATTGCAAACAAAATACGAAGCTGCGATTGGATTCACATTTTAACAGTGATTTATGTAACAAAATGAGTTACAAATGGTGTGCAGTTCCAAAATGTACAAATACGTCGTTAAAAACTCCGGAAAAACTATTTGTAAGTCGGTATTCCAAAGAATGTCGAAGTGCGACGGAAGTGGTTGCAACTTTTTCGGAGGGATCTTAATGACATAGCGAATAGCACAAATATTTTCTTCTGTGTAGACCATTTCGATGTAAATAGACATATTTATATTTTTTAATAATTTTTTATATTCAGAATGTAAACATTTTGTTATTTATTTGAGGTTATAATACCTCTAATGTTTTTAACAGAATGCATCTTTCAACTCACTTCGAATATTTCCGCTGATTTCCATAATATTAGTTAAAAATTGTAGCTACAGTTTTATGATTATTTTTATTTACTTATTTTATTTATACTCGTCTATCATTTATAACCTATAAAAGTTCTTGCTTGCTGTGGAAGTTGATCATTATTTCACTTTCTTATAATATAATTTAAGTTACTACTAAAATGTTATTACACTTAACTATTTGCAGTTTTCACATTTTTTAGCTCCGAAGCATAAAAAGCGGAATCATTTTTGAAAAATAATCCGACCACGATTGCGTCGACTTGAGGCAGGTTTCTGCTGTCTGCTCTTACAAAATCGTTGTCCATGGTAAAAGTATTTGACGAAATTTGTCTAATATTGCAAATAGAACACACAAAAACAATGGATAATATAGAAAATCTTATTAAAACAGTTTCGAAAGCTAATATGACACAAGTAGGCAAACTAGGTTTACAAGCAACTGACGTCATCGTAAACCCGACCAATCAGGAGCGTTTTGTGCCACGTAACAAACGTTTAAAAATATTCATTTTTATTTACGGTTTTTTAAATAAATAAATTATTATAATTTCAACTTACGTCAATAAATAACTATTTTTAAACTCATAATATATATACTGATAACAGTAATTGACACTTTATTTTTCGCATTGTCAAATAGCCTACTGTAGGGAGCTCATAAAAAAGGATCTCGTGTAGGTCCTTAGGTAAAACTTATCAAGATGTCCCGAAAAAACATAATAAGTTACTTAAGACGGTACATTTATAAACTTATACATATGTTAGAAATAAACCCCGTAATAAATGATACCTACCGTACGTTTCAGAGAGCGGCGGAGAGTATGGCGAGCGCGCGCGCGCTGCTGGTGTTGGCGGCGGCGGCGCTGTGCGATGCAGGCGGCCCCGGGCCCCCCAGCTCCAACAATTCATCCACTTCAGTCCTGCCGCAGATACCGCCCGCGTTGCGTTTCCCTTTAACCCTTTACAATGTTAGCATCCCCGAAAATAGTCCGCCGCGAACCTATGCTGTCCAGCCGCCTGGCGCCGATCCGCTCGGATTGCGCTTGCCCACGCCCGACGCTCGCATACGTTTCCGAATAAGACATGGCGACAAAGACAAGTTCTTTAAGGCCGAAGAACGCGTTGTAGGTGACTTCTGCTTCCTTTCTATTCGGACGCGGGCGGGTCACTCCGATGTTCTCAACCGGGAACGCCGGGATTCCTTTCGTCTGGAAGTGCGCGCCACCGTGCAACTCGGAGGCCGTCAAATCGAAGCCGATACATTTGTAAATGTCGAAGTCACAGATGAAAATGACCTAAGTCCGTTATTCTATCCCACAAACTATGAAGTGCTCGTTCCAGAAGATGCCCAGCTACATTCTAGTATCACAAGAGTTTCGGCTGACGATGCAGATCTCGGTATTAACGGAGAAATATATTATAGCCTCGCAGAAAATACTGATCGTTTTGCTGTGCATCCGACTACTGGCGTAATAACTGTAACGAGGACTTTATCGGTGGCCGAAACTACTCGACATGAGCTCACGATTTTAGCTCGAGATAGGGCATCGCTTCTCGCTCGTGGTGAAGACGCTCCTGCGGCTCGTGCTTCACTCGTCGTGCGCGTGATTCAAGCTAATTTACACGCACCGGAAATTCACGTACGTCGCCTCCCGGAACTGATAGAAAACTCTACTGCTGAAATTTATGCAATAGTTCAAGTTACCGATCAAGACACAGGTGAGCACGGCCGTATTGCTGGATTGGAAATTGTTGATGGTGACCCTGACGGACATTTTAGAGTTAGACAATCTAAACAACCGACAGAATATGACATAATTGTACACGCACTTTTAGATAGAGAAGGTTCACCGCGTGGCTATAATTTGACACTACATGCAACAGATGCCGGTCAGCCACCACGCTCTTCTTATTTAACGTTACCAGTAATGCTGACGGATGCAAATGATAACGCGCCAGTATTTAGTCGAGAGGTGTATGAAGCAAGTATACCCGAGACTGCACCACCCAACACGCCTATAATCAGGTTAAAGGTCAGCGACCGCGACGAGGGTGCCAACGCTCGTGTATATATAGAAATTGTTGGTGGGAACGAGGGCGGTGAATTCGTAGTCAATCCTGAGACTGGTGTATTATACACTGCAGTACTACTGGACGCTGAAGAAAAGTCTTTATATACTCTCACCGTCTCCGCTATTGACCATGGGAATGCTGGTACTCGAAAACAGTCTTCTGCCAAAGTAAAGATTGCTATAGTAGATGCAAATGATAATGATCCTGTATTTGAACGCGACAATGTGGAAGTGTCCGTAGCCGAAAACGGACCGACTGGTGCTGTAGTAGCACGTGTTATCGCGCGAGATGCAGACTCTGGTGAAAATGCGTATATTTCGTACAGCATTGCAAATTTACAACCTGTGCCATTTGATGTAGATCATTTTTCCGGAGCAGTGAGAACCACGAGACTATTGGATTATGAAAGCATGCGTCGCGAATACATATTGAGGATACGAGCTAGCGATTGGGGCTTACCTTATCGTAGGCAAGCCGAAATGCGTCTTACTATACGACTGGAAGATATAAACGATAATAGACCACAATTTGAGCGAGTAGATTGTGTCGGTTATATGCCACGCCGCCTGTCTATAGGTTACGAAATAGTAACATTATCAGCCATAGACTTTGATTCTAGAGATGTTGTTTCATACAGAATAATTGGCGGTAACGAGGACAATTGCTTCTCTCTTGATTCTGGTACTGGTGTGTTAAGTCTTTCTTGCGATCTTTCTGACGTTCGTTCAGAGACACGGATATTAAATGTAACCGCAACTGACGGAACGCACTTCGCCGATGCGGCCACGTTGACATTGCACCTAGTGAGTAGCGGTAGTAGGGAAACCACCGCTTTGGAATGTAGAGACACTGGAGTAGCACGACGTCTCACTGAATTGCTTGCAGCTGCTGAACGGAGTAACGCGCCAATAGACTTTGCCGATGACTTTCCTTTAGCCCCATCTCGATACGGTGAGAATTTGCACTCTCCTGAATTTTTAGATTTTCCCGTAGAGGTAAAAGTAAACGAGTCAGTTGCTCTCGGGACCTCATTAGTTCGATTACATGCAAGAGATCGTGATCTCGGATACAACGGCTTATTAGTTTATGCGATATCGGGTGGCGACGCTGACTCTGCTTTTCGAATAGACCCTGACACTGGAGAACTTAAAGTCATTGGCTACTTGGATCGCGAGCGCGAAAGCGAATACTATTTGAACGTAACCGTGTACGATCTCGGTAAGCCGCGAAGATCTTCATCACGTCTCTTACCTGTTACAGTTTTAGACGTTAACGATAATGCTCCAAAATTCGAAAAAACTTTGGCCAGTTACAGAGTGACTGAAAATGCGATTAATGGAACGTCAATATTCCGAGCGAACGCAACTGATCGCGACGGAGGAGTGTTTGGGAAAGTGACATATAGCTTGAGCGGCGGTGGAGACGGAGAATTTTGTGTCGACAGCGAATCTGGTGTCGTCTCCGTGTGTGCTGCTTTGGACCGCGAGCGGCGCGCTTTATACGAGCTAACCGTTCGTGCAACGGACGGCGGAGGGCTCAGCGCCGAAGCCCTAGTGCGAGTGGCGGTTGACGACGTGAACGACAACGCACCTCGGTTCGCGCTGAGCGCCTACAATGCACGCGTGCGAGAAGACGTACCCATCGGTACGCTGATCGCTGTGATGGAAGCGTTTGATCCCGACCTGGGCGCGGGCGGTGTCGTCAGCTACACATTGCCAGATCAAGCCGCCGACGACGTCGTGTTTACCGTCGACAGCACTTCGGGAACGTTGCGAACCGCTCGGACGTTAGATTTTGAAGAGAGACAAGTAAGATAAATATACTTGCATAAATTACTTTTTTATAACTGACCTCTAGTAAGACTGTTAGTATCAATTACTTTGGTCAACGTTACATCACGCATGTAATCCATGAAGGGGTAGGCAGAGGAGTTAGTGCACCCCCGCGATTCACCAGTTACGTTTTACATCCCATGAAACGTGGTGAGCCTATTGCCATACACCGGGCGTGATTCCAGACTCCCGAGTCACTATCTACTAGAAATTCTAAATTAGAATAATCCAATATTACCCGACCCAGGATTGAAACACAGGTCCTCTTGATCGGCTGTCGCGCTTGCAACTACTCGACCAACGAGGCAGTCAAACTAGTTTGGTTAACATTACTTATTAATAGGAATATTTCTTGGTTAATAATGATTGGCAACGGAACTACAGGATTAGGACTGTTTGTATTAGCACATCATCATCATCAGCCTACTTCCGTCCACTGCTGGATATAGGCCTATGTATTAGCACTCTAATTAGAATATTCGACTGCCTCGTTGGTCGAGCGCTTCCACTTTCCATATTGCAACGTAATATTTATTTCAGGCTATGACCTTAATATAATCATTTGTTTCAGAGAAAGCGTCCAATACCATGAGGATTTTAGCCGTTTTTATTTACAGGTGTACGGTGTGACGGTGCGCGCGACGGATGGCGGGCGGCCGGCGCAGTGGGCGGAGGCGACCCTCATCGTGGAAGTGTTGGACGTGGACGAGAATGCGCACGCGCCCGCCTTCGCCGACCGGCTGGCGCTAGCGGCCGCCGTGCGCGAGGACGCGGCGGTGGGTGCGCGCGTGACCGCGGCTGCCGCCACCGACGCCGACGCGCCCGGCCGCGACTCGCGCCTCGCCTATTACATCGTAGGCGGATCCGGCATGGCTCATTTTTCCATTGACGACGCCGGTAAGTCTGCAAATGTCCACTACCCTTTTGAGGGATATTGTGGTATTTAAGGTAATTAAAGTTACAAAGGCCATAGGGTGATAAGTATAGTGAATCGGTCCCAGAAGCGGGACAATCGGTTGTTGTTCACACCTTGCTGCAAAATTTTTCTATCTAACACGTGTACAATATTTGGCTAAACCCCAGACCAGCAGCAATTCTCAACACTTTATTTAATAAAGATGAGTATGTATATTAGTGGGTACTGTTGTTGACGAAGATAACGAGGAGGATTTGTCAGAAGTAGTGTATAAAATAACCTTAATCATTAAAAAAATAATTGTTTGAAACAAATAAATAATGAAATAAATGATAACTAATGATCTAATGTTGTTCTGAAGTACGACGACTGTTTTCATCTTATTGTTTTTAATAATTTGTGTTATTTTTTACTCGTACAATAATCGTGTTAGCTTCGTTTCTGCTGTTTAAAGAGTAAAAAAAAAAAAATAAAAAAATGGTTTTTAAGTTTTTTCAATATTTCTAGATTTCTCGATTTTATCGTTAATAAAACAAATTTAATAAATTAAACGTTTTATTTATTAACAAACTCGTTAATAAATAAAACGTTAATAGATAAAGAGCTGAAACTTGCAGGATCAGCGTATCTTATTAATTCAAATATACCCAGAAACGATGAATCAGATACCTTTCTGGGGCCGATTTACTAATACTTATTGTCCTACGGCCTTTGTACTTGCTATTGACGATGTCGAGAAGGCAATATAATATTAAGTAGGTATATATCAAAAGGGATTTTTTAAAGATGTCGTTGGCGGCAGGTATTATTCGTACGCTGACTCCGCTGGACCGCGAGACCACACCGCACTACTGGCTGACGGTGTGCGCGCAGGATCACGGCCTCGTGCCAAGACACTCGTGCATACAGGTATACGTGTTTGCCGTATTCATCATCATAGGCCCGTTTCATCAGTCCGCTAAGAAACGAAGAAAGAAAAAATTGTATTGTCGAAGAAAATATTATTTGCTATTGTAGACAAGTCTCCCCTAAGAGGTTTTCGCCCATAATCTCCACGGTGGGCATGTGGGTTGGAAAGAGCAGAGCACGGTTACTTGCGCCGCCCAGCCTGCTGTTTTTAGGCAGGCTGCATTATACCGCGATTAGCCAGCGCCGGGTTTAATTGCCTCTTACGATACCCTGTATTTTTTTATAATCCTGAAACACTAATAACTAACACACATACCAAGTACAAATACATATTATACCTAATAAATGAGGACCATTTATAAATTATATATTATACACACACGCACGCGGCCGTGCACGCGCACACACACACACACACACACAAACACACGCAACTTTAGTCAGAAGTTTTCTTTTTTAAAAAAAATCTTTGAACTTTTGAAAAAAAAATTAGTTTTTTCAAAACGCTGAAATTATAAGGTCAACTTTTTCGTCATCCATTAAGTGGCTTGTTGGTTGGTATCCTTTCCGGAATGTGTTAAATTATTGGTAGAACTTTCGGGTCTCCCTGGTCTAATTATTATATTAGTTGTATGTATGTAAGTACAAGAAGTGCTCGTTTAAAGGCATTAGACAACAAAGTAACGTTTACATAATAGTCCTTTTTTAATTAGGTCGCGATTTTGAAATGAACAGCTTGTATAACAACGCTTGACAAGACGTGTTCGCCGGCAGGTGTATATCGAAGTGGAGGACGTGAACGACATGGCTCCGTGGCCGGAACGTGCGGCGTACAGCGCGGCGCTGACAGAGAACTGCGCGGCTGGCACGCGCGTGGCGCAAGTGCGCGCCGTCGACGCCGACGCCGCGCCCGCGCCGCCGCCTCTGCGCTACTCCATCGTGGCTGGCAACCCCGACGGGCTATTTTCCATCGACGAGAACACCGGTATCCGACGCGATCCTTTACCGCCATCCGCTTGGCTACCTCGCGCCTGGATTACAAAAACCCAATCGATAGCATTTATCTAAGCGCGAGCATGTGGTGCGGTACGCAGGTGAGATCGTGACGACGGGCCGTGCGCTGGACCGCGAGGCGGCGGCGGCGCACGCGCTGGAAGTGCGCGCGTGGGACGGCGCGCTGGGCGGCGCGGCGCGTGTTCTAGTGGCGCTGCGCGACCTCAACGACCACGCACCCGCCTTCACGCAGCGCTTCTACGACGTGCGCGTGCCGCTACCGCGCGCGCAGGTCTCGCCACGCGCTTCTTGCGCGCGCTTATTAACTTTCCTTTGCACTCACCGACGTAATGTAGAGAAAATAACTTAAACTTGAAATATCAACGCACGTGTATTAGATGTTCTTGTGAATGGCACAGTGAAACAAAAGTATCTATCTGTCTTACACAGTGTATTAAGCCCGGAAATAAGATTTTATCACGATTTCAAATTTTGTATGATTGTCTTTTCGTGTAATAATTACTTGAAACAGGTTTCCTTAATAAAATAAATAAGTATGCGTTCCATAAAAAGTAGGTTCCATCTCGATCGTAACAATCAGTTATTTCATAAAAATTGGTTCATTGCTATTTGCATAGTAACTATGATTATTGAAAGAAAAACCGAGCATTTAGTTTACTCAAGTTCCTGATTTACAAAATACATAAGGTTAGGATTTTAAAAAAGTTGATACAGAAAGTTCAAAATTTTGAACTTTGAATGTAGCAAGAAAATAGCGCAATGTAGCGTTGATTATACATATGTTAAACTTAAAAATAAACCAAGTAGCATAGTTTTGTAAATACGAACAGTTAACTGTATAACTATTAGTGTTTTCAAATATAAGTAATTTATGTCTCCTCATTTCTGTATGCAACTCGATTGCGAGATGTTTTATTAATATAATTAAGATGTCATTATACAGGATGACTTGGCGGCCGACGAGGCCGCGGAGGGCGACGAGAGCAGCTCCGAGGGCGACGCGGAGGCCGATGACGAGGACGAGCGCGTCGTCTGGGACTTCTGGGACGAGCCCGAGCCCGGCGGCCTCTACGTCACCACGGTTAGCGCCACCCCGCCGCGTCGCCGCAAACTTAACGGAATATGGTTCGGGTCTTAATAAAAGAAATGTTGCGCAGGTGACCGCGCTGGACAGCGACGCGGGCGCCAACGGTACCGTGCGTTACAGCGCGAGGGCGCGCGGCACGGCGCGCGGCCTGCTGCGCCTGCACGCGCGCTCCGGCCGCCTGTATGCCGCGCCGCGCCTGCCGCTCGCGCCGCACCGCGTCTTCGACCTCGCCGTACGTGTGCGTTCCGGGACGGGCCTTCGCCTTCGCCGAGCTGCGAGGGCTCGTCACAGTAAAGTGTGTGCCTGGGTGCAGGTGCGCGCGTGCGACGGCGGCGCGCCGGCGCGCTGTGCGGTGGCGCGGGCGCGCGTGCGCGGAGTCGTGGCCGGTGGCGGAGCGGCGCCACGCCTACGCGCGCTGCCGCCGCTGCAGGCCGCCGAGCTGGACGCACCGGGCTTCCTGTTAGCGCTGCTTCAGGCCAGCGACCCCGACGGCGACGCGCTCTACTATGATATCGTAGGTCGGTCGCTTCGCGTTCATCGTCCTGCGAGCGCACGAATCCTCGAGTGCATTAAAATACTTTTTCGTCGTTTCGAATCGAAGCGTTCTTGGGTAGAGATGTGACATGAAATTGTTTGACGGTGATCCCATACCTGATATCACGAGCTTCGATGTGATAGCGTGTAACTACAAGTAGTATGTGATGTATTGGACCGTCGACGATGAATTTAAACAAATTTGTTAATTATTGATTTTACAGATGGCGATCCCCGCCACCAGTTCGTTTTAGGCCGCGAGGATGGAAGTCTAGTGCTCGCACGAAGATTACTGTGGGAGGAGCAGGCGCATTACGCACTCAACGTGTCGGTCACCGACGGGCTGCACATCGTCTACTCGACTGTAAGTGTTTCATGTGAAACGTCTATTGACGTGTCACTTCACATCTGCCGGGCTACGCGTAATTTCTCACTTTGTAACCGGCTTAAAGAAAAGTCTGTCGCCTAGCGCTTACGCTACTTACTCTAACCCAACGGATTCATCCGCATGGCCTAGTCCGTAAATAACACGCAACATCAATAACATGCCGTTAACGAGTGGCACGTCGACAGCACTAATTCGCGTCGCGTCGACGATAGGTCAACATCACCGTGATCAACGACGCGAACGAGGGCGGCGTGGCGTTCTCGCAGAGCGAGTACGTGGTGGAAGTGTCGGAGGCGGCACGCGCGGGCGAGGCGCTCGTCGCGCTGCGTGCGGCCGCTCCCGGGGCCCCCTCAGCGCGGCTGCTCTACGGCATCAGCGCTGCGCGTGCGCCCAAGGACCTTGCGCTGTTCCGTTTGCACGAGCTCACCGGCGTGCTAGAGCTCGCGCGGCCGCTTGACAGGGAGAGTGCTGCCATGCACGAGCTGACGGTGTGGGCCCGCGACCAGGCGCCGCGCGCCTCCGTGGCGTATGCACGTGTCACCGTCCGCGTTCACGACGCGGACGAGCA
>DWME01010353.1:0-10271 GCA_018244795.1 Parelbella ahira ahira
GAATTTTTATGTGTTCGTCTGTGCGTTTGTGCACGCCAATTTCAGAAACGGATTAACCGATGTGTGTGCCACGTTCACTGATACACTGTCAAAAGCTTCGCTTATCATTAATGTTTTTCCGTTTTATATGTATCAGTCTTATATAAATCTATACTAATTAATAAAATTGGAGTGTCTGTTTGTAATATTGAAATAACCGCTTTTTACTAAATGCATATGTATGTATACACGGTACATATACCAAAATGGTATATTTTTTAATTTTTGTCTGTTTGTCTGTCTGTTTGTGCCGGCTAATCTCTGAAACGGCTTGACCGATTTTCACGGGAGTTTCACTGGCAGATAGCTGATGTAATAAGGAGTAATTTAGGGTACTTACATTTTAGAATTATAAAATAAAGTAATGTTGCAATGTCCAAGTACTGTCCAGTAACGCGCGCAGCCTACGCGCATGTCACCACTGCGCAATAACTGAACAATAACTTTTTTATTAAATCCCACACGAACGAAGTCGCGGGGACAGCTAGTCGTAAATAAAAATATATATTACTTTCGCATACATACTCCACATTATATCCACGATTAGTTGAGCAGACAATTATTAGTGTAAGCTCATAGACTAAGCTACTAAGCTCATAGACAAGTTTGCGTACTTAAGGTTGTTACCATATTCGTTACATTTAAGGCACAGCTCCATAATTGGTCCAATATCCATTGAGGATCTAAAAAATATTTTCTGGAAACACACTGCTTATTAATCTATTGTTGGCGTAAACAGTCTCATTGTTCTAAAAACCTTCGTGTTGAACGAAAACATAAGCATTCTGTATTATAGACGTACGCACTTTTATTTACGACCTAACTCTAACCATATCCAAGATGATTATCATAGAAATATCTTCCTAGCCAAGTCGTTCCTGGAACACATTACAGATATTTTGTCTCAGAATGGCGCGAAGAGTCGCATTTATTGCTCAAGACTTAAGGTCGAAATTAATGTAAACCGTGCACTCTTATGACTCGGAAAAGTTAACGTATTTCGTGACTTAATCGACTCTTATTTCCTTTATCTACAGACTTTCACTTCCAGTGAATAAAGCAAAGTTTTCAAAAGACAAAATATGTGCCCATATGTGCGTTTAAAATAGGAAACTTTGGATATGCACCAAAATAAACGGTCTGTAAAGTTTCGCAAAGTCATCGGCAATTTCATATCGCCATTTCTAAGAAAAGCTAACATTTCGACTTAAAAATACTAGCTGAAAACAGAAAATTGTGTCCCGTTTCCAATCAAAACAATAACTTCCAAGCGTTTCTGTTTTGTTCTTTATTTCGCTTCTATGAAATGCCACTTGGATATAACGATGGTAAGAAATATTATTTAGAAAATATGCTAATCTGTCATATCTTTGTATGGGACGTGAACCGTGCCATTATATTTTCTAATTATTTTATTTAAATATGGAACCCAATTTCTTTTACTCCAGCAATGTTCTAATAACGGAGCTAAAACTTCGATTGTTATGGACAGTTAAATCTCCATTAACTTATACAAAATCTTTAAAACATAAGACAATCACGAAATTAAGTTTGATGCAGTGGCCTCATTTATTATTCGATGTATCTCTTAAGAACACAACAGTAGGATAGAAAACGAGAACAACTCTTGCAACAACTTTGTTTTAACTCTCTTGACCATAAAGCCCAGCCGCCAACACTCAATTACGCCATCAACACTAATAAAATGATTAAACCCAGCTCCGAACTTTCCAGGGAACTACAAAATTTTTAGTAGCTTACTTAGAAACTTTTGCTCCCATTTTATTTTGTTACACGAGAAACAATTCATTTAGCAGTTAATGATAGAAACTCGTCCGGAATGAATAAAACTTTTTATTTGTAACTTCACACTTAGTACTTTTAACTGCATTAAGAATCTCATCTCTTCTATTTGTTTCTTTCTCAAAATAGCTAATCTTATACATCGCCTTCGCGAATTAAAGACAATAATAAACTCAAAACAGTCATAAAAGCAGACAAAAATTATATAAAATGTCTCGTCCAAATACTTAATTATGTCCGCTCGCTAAACGGGGTCTTCCCAAGTAACTCTAAACTCGTATCTCTTAGTTCAAGTCTCACTATCCCACCTTGCTCGGTTATTCCGAAATCCTCGATAACTAAACTTGGCGTAATTATGTTTGAAATATTGGACTCCTTCATCAATGAACTCCATTATCCACTATGAAGTCTAAACTCCTTTAATTTAAGTCTTAAATCGGCTACATAGCACGCGCTAACATTTGTCGCTATCGGCACGCGAAGGGGCCTACCAGCTAATTGTTTGGTTTGGTTTACCTGCACAATGTACTTTATTTTCGAACGGACACTTAAAATTTCAACTAAACTCGTTCCATCAAATTAACAGGAGAGTCAGTAAAAAAGACGAGTTTTTAATGACCAAAATTACATCATAAAAGTTATAATTGGTCTGAACTAAATAACCAACTCACCACATCGATGATCTGCTGCAAGGTGAGGCCAAATTTGACCTCAAGCGGCTCACTCTCATTGGCGACGGGCCGCTCCAGCGTGTTGTAGGAGTTGAGGAGAGCGTTCAGCAGCCGCTTCTCGTGAGGACCTTGCTCCGATACTGCGGAAAGAAACAGCAATATCAACCTCCATTCTTTTCATTTTATTTTTATCGCTTTACAAGATGTACACATAATAGTCTGACAGATATAGAGTGATTACCTTACGTTGTATTACTCTATTCTAATTAACACGAATGCTGTTATCAAAACCATTTTGCTGTGAAGTAAAGAATAGTATATTGAACACCACAACCTAAGTTTAAAATCTAATTAAGAAACTTAATGCACTCACCAAACTTACTTGAAGCCACTTTGATGTTATTACGTTTAAAATATTATTAAATGTCATTGCTAACGAGATATAACGTCAAGGAAAGCCAGAATAAGAAGAATTCCATAAAGATATACACAAATAGACGCTTCAGGTCAACGATAAACCAACATTTATGACAATGTTATGTCCTTTTTATTATAGAAAATCGTTTGTTGGCCAACTTTCTAGGTCAAAAGACAGATAAATCATGTAAGCCCCAGTAAGGCTTTACCGAGACACTCCAAGGTTATGTCACGAAGCGCTTATGTCATGTCTACATGTCTCAGCTTGCAAGAACTCAGCTTACGAACAAGGCTGAGCTTTGCGTTCCTTTTCACACATAATCGCCTTCAAATTTCTTTGTGTTAAGAAGCCAACTTGATAAATCTTTTGAAACTTTTGAACGCAGCCGTCTCGTTACGTACTTTCTGTCGAGATCTTATGGTGGATTTAATATTTAGCGATAGAATTTCTTAAAGACTCACCGTACAATTTTCTCCAATACGAGAATATTGCACCTCCTCTGGACAAGTTACACCAATTCATTACGGAACATATCTCGTGTAGCTAAAAGAGAAATATAAGCGAACTATAGCTTCGAACGACCGCAGAAACACCCGCAGCTCCCCGCAACAAATTGCGCAAATCCTTGTAGCGTCGGACACCGAACGACCCACATCTGCTGGAGACTAACGGCTAGATAAACCCGTTAGCCACGCACCTGAACCACTCGGAGCGTTGGATATATAACCGTTCTTAGCGTAAAGACAAAAAGCGTCCCCGAACGTTCTCAGAAATTCACTAGAGTCCGGCTCGAAGGACCAGCAATAAACACTCATTTTAGGGGCTCAGATCGTTCTTACTAACGTGATGTATGGAGGTTAAAATGTGACGGGTATAATTCCAGAATACGGTAGATTACAATGCGTGAGAGAGACAAAGGGTAGATATGCGTGAGAACTCTCCGGGCGGGTGATTTATTCGGGTAGGAATTTAACAGTGCCGTAAAACATTTCGCATCCGATAGTTGTACGCGAACCCGAACCTTTTCAATTACTTATTCCGATTACATTGTTTTGTGGAGTTTATTAAGCGTGCGGCACCGACGCTGAAAACAAGGCCCGCCATGATAATTAAGTCGATTACAGGTACAAAATTATACGGGTGTAGCTTTCGGAGCGCGCTCTCGTATATTTTCATTACTCAACGACCGTAAAGACTGGAACTAGGGACGCATATTATACTGTAATTGCAAAACAGAAACATAACAAGTAGCTTTTTAAAATTCGAAAGCGAGCAAGCCGATTGACTAGAATTGTTTTTCAAATAATATTCACTTTTTACAATGATTTGTACTTTGACATATTATGAGTATTTATGTCTAATAAGCGACATTTAACTGAAAACATCCGTTAATTACATAATAACCGATCTGTTTTCAGGCTGCTTCAATGATGGAGCTGCTCCAAGTATGACTGCTGAACGAGAGTTCCTGGATTTATCTAAATTGAAATTCCTAATATCTGCCCGAGTCCTAACTATGGGCCCGAGATATCGCAATAAGCTCAACCCCTAATCCATTGTGAATATTTAACGTAACTGGTAAAACTCGGGAGAGTACCGCACTCCTCTGCTTACCATTTCGAAAGTTACAGGCGTGCTATTACGATCTGTTTTCAAATTATAATTGCTTTATTCAATTCACCGCTATCCACTAGTCTCCGGTAATCCTCATCAGGTCGGCCAACAAGGAATTGATCCAATGTACTCATGATCGCCCAATACGCAGCCAATTAAGAACTTTTTTAATATTTTCAAAGAACCAGGAAATCTAATAAGCAGATGACCACAACGTGTGACCACGTTTGTGGGAGAACTGAAGCCGGAATTCACAGTGGACATGGTGGGTTTAAATCATAATGCTAACGATGGTGTCTTCAGCACATTAAGATAAGGTTAAGGCTCCAACCCGTATGTCGGATGTTTCGGAATCACCGCCTAATGTTTCCGACGAGGTTTAACGACTTTTATCTCAACGATAACGAACTAATGGTTAACATAACTTTGAAAGCACGGAAAAAGAGAAATACGCCACTGAAGGTTACCACAGCGTACATTTACCTACTTTATTCGTATGTATAATTATAATTATTCACTATGACATGGGGTCTTCAAGCGCAAAGAAACTTTTTCTCGACAGTGACCAGGTTGCATCAGGTGGCCCGTCCGCCTATTAAGAATTCAGCATCTCACTCCGGGGGTGCTGGGTTCAAATCCATGGCGCGCACCTCTTTCCAATAATATGTCTATATAATTTTTTATACACATATAAGCAAATTCAATGTAATTACAGGATCCTTTAATTACAACCTTGATGTAACCACAGCAATCTGAATATCTTAAAATTTATAAATTTTGTAATTAATTAAAAAAAATATTGTACCGAATCTGTGTCTCTTACCACTGTTTAAGCTACTTCCGTTCTATCAATATCGTAAAACGTAATATATATATGTAGAAACGCAGATAATGTAACTTTCTCGTTTATAAAAACAATAATAATAATAAATTCCTTAATTACTTCTATATAGTTTAACAGGACAGGTCCTTCTATATAGTTTACAGAACCTCCCGACGGTAGATCCTGGTCCTGGGTTCAAATCCCGGGTCGGGTGCTATTGGATTTTTCTAATTCAGAATTTCTAGTAGTGACCCGGAGTCTGGATCAGTGCCCGGTGTATGGCAATAGGCTCACCACCTATTCCGTGGGACTTAAACATAACTGGTGAAACGTGGGAGTGTACAACACTCCTCTGCCTACCCCTTCGGGGATTACAGGCGTGAAGTTACATTTTTTTATTTGCAAGTGAAGTTCGAAATTTCACTCGGATGATATCAAACACAGTTGCTTCTCTGCGCTTTTTGCCACAAAGAAATCAGTTTTTCCTATTTTCATTCGTTCTTTTGTTCCTTCATTAACGATATCGCGATGATCGATTCGTGCCGCTCCATTCGAATGGATGCCGTTAATCGATTTGCGAACGTTCACTCGATAAAACGTTTCGCGAGCAAATTTTGCTTATTTTTGCCTGTTGATTGAATTGCCTAGGTTTGCTGAAATTGATCAGATCAGTAATTAAGTTGATCGAAGTGGAAAAGTTTCTTTGACATTTAGAATTAAAATTGAACGTGAAAGGTTTTGTGGTTATAGAACTGTATATTAAAGTGCAACAGAATGGTATTTAAAAATTTAACAAGAATTAACTTTTCCCTTTGAAATATTATAAAATGTTTCGGTTTCATTACTTTTGGCTCGACATAAATGTTATTCAAAAAACAAATTAGCGGTTCAATAAATCTTCAACAAGCATATGAACAACGCCTTTGTATATTAATAAGAGCTGGCTTCTTAAAAAATACACCACACTTAACTACACGATTTTAAGGAACTAATATTAAATTGTTGAAATAAAAATTTTTTGTTTTTAAATTATTTATACGTTGATTGATAACTCATTCTTAATACATACTATTTTCCCTATGTACTTGCCTAATAATAAAAATTAATTAATGTAACTTGAAGTTGGTCAATCAAAACGATGTCATCAGCCGTTCAAAATCATACAGACACTAACATATTGATTACTACAACAAAATAAGTGTTTGTGCGATGAGCACACATATGTATTTGTTCTCTGTGGGTATAAAAAATATCTGTATAACTATATATTTATATGTACATATATAGTTTATCACCTGTCTGGTTACCATAACATTAGCTCTCTTGATGCTTACTTTATGATCCAATCACCGTATGTAATGTCCCAAGATATTATTATTAATATAGACTTATTAGTTATAATAATATGTACGTTCACATTATATATGTATAATAATATTATGTATATAAGAATTGCTTATTAAATGTTTCTTCCCTCGTAATACTATAATATAGTATGGCGTTCTCAATTCATTCTGTCCCCCCCCCTTCTCAAGGTTGTCTGGAAGATAGTCTTATAACGCTATTGCCGTAAAAGAATTATATATTATGTGATAAATATGTATGTTGTTAACAACATTTTAACGTCAAAGGATATTAGGCACTTATTTTTATTAAGGCACTTCTTATGTAAAGACTGTTTTCCGATAGATCATAGCTATGACACTAAATTGGCGCCAAATTATACAAAATGTGATAAGGTGATGTCACGATAAAGAAATAAAGCGAGGTCCCTACTATCTAGCAACAGGTACAGGATGATGATGAAAATCTGCGAGATTAATTCATACATAAAAAGTCAAACATAAAAAGTGTTCAATACAAACAGCTAAGTGATTTTTTCAACATGTACAACACGTGTCCGTTACAGGGAATACAAAGCAATTAATCAAGTCTTCAGTAACACAGCGAAACTCGACGCGGTCGTGTTTTGAAAGTGCAGTCTAACAAAACCATTGAAACAGAGTTATTTACTCTGTGACCGTTACAGTTACAATGGATATTTTAATTAACGCCTTCCAATTGGCTTTTGTAATGGAACGTCAGACCGGCGCCACATAGTTCGCGTCACCAAAACCGGTCTGTTCGTGGCGCGACATTGTGAAAATTGACTTTGTAAACATTTCATTAACGTTTGTTTTTCTTTTTGCCTTCTTCTTATCATCCAGATTATCTTGTAACGTTTGATAGGTGTCAGCAATAACAGATTTTATCATTGTAAAACCTATTTCAGTCCACTGCTGGACATAGGCCTCCCCAAGTGTGCGCCATTGCGCTCTGTCCTCGTTTTGCTGCATCCAGCCTTTGCTTACAGCCTTTCGCAGATAGCCGTCGCACCTGGCCGGAGATCGTCCCGGTGGAATAATGATATACCATACCGAAAATAAATTCACACTCACAGCTACTACTGGGAATTTCAATTTAGAAAAGAATAGAAGAATGAAGAGAAAAATTGAAAAATAATCTATAAGGTGTGGGGAGCTGTGTTCTAGTATTAACAAATGTACTACCAACACAACAAAGACACGTAAAGATTCGCTTGTGAATCACGTGGAATATTTAAGTGCATTTCGTAGTTCGGCCAACCATAATTGAAACTCCATGTCGCATAAATAACCCCAGTTAATACTATATAGAGCTCAGCTTTTAAATTATTTAAAATTTCAATTTTCCAGCGGGGATTTTATAACTTGTCGGGTGAAATGCCCTAATAAAAAAGGTCGAGTACTTTAGTATACAAGTTCGAGGTATGTGACATAGGTACATGTACATATGTATATAAAAAGTTCAGTGTGTACATTTGCATGCACATGTGTTATTATCCACCCATCCATCAATGAGCTTTTGAAAGTACATTGCATTCCTAGTTATAGGCCTATCCTAGTTTACACTACTCACAGAAAACCGTATCGGTTCGGGCATAATGTAAGAATTTAAATAATATTATATTACTTAAACAATGGCAATGGGCTCACCACCATTAAAAGTAACTGGTGAAATGTAGGAGTGTACTACACTCAACTCTCTTCCCCTTTGGGGATTATAGACATGATGTTATGTACTTAAATAAATGAAATACGTATAAGCAGGTTGTTTGTTATTTTATTGTAAAACATTTTAGAATGTTTAAATACATTGTACCAATGTTTCTATGTATAATGAATGTACTGCCACAACGATACTGTTCAATTCACAACGGAGAGGGAAAAGTTCCAAAGGTTATATCTTTTTAAATTTCACAAGTTTTTCCTGTAGAATTGAACGAAAAAATAAAATGAAAAGATTACGTGCGTACAATACACACTCCAGCGACAACTTCATTTTGTCCCCTCATATTTTAAACTGGATACGTTTCCAAACAACCGTTTTATTTTTGGTCTCTTTTCCATCGCGTTCGTGCAACTGGAATATTTCATATTTTAAACATATTTGGGTAGGACACAACTTTTAGGTCACCTGTTTTAATTGGCTTAGTCCGCATCGAACTCATTGCAGCAAGACCAGAATTCTACAGGTCCACTTTTAAGGATCTATAAGAACTACTAAGAAAAGACTGATGAATTGAAAAAAAAATAAGAATAAAAAGACACTCTACTAGCAGAAACGCACAAACTACTGTTACCAAAAATCAACTACATTTACTTATCACTACAGTCGGTATAGAATTTACGACTATTAGCGTAGTCCTTTCGATATGTAGATCATATTTAGAATTAAATAGAGTTGTACTATTGCTAACAATGTCTTAGATAGTCATAAAAACTCAGATGAGGGGGAGGGGATTCTTCATACTATACAAACATGACTGCAGAAGACGAGTCCTAAATTATCGCCTAAATACATATTGTCTTTCTGTACCAATCTATGGCAAAATACTTGTTTTAATGAAGACATATTTGCGCACATTAATTGAAATTAACACAGGCTATGTAAGAGAGAGCTAAATGGTAAAAACACTCGAAAGTAATCAGCCTTTTTCAGGCCTTAGTTTTTTTCATATTTTAGTTCTTAGAAGTAGAGAAAGGGACATATTATGAATGAATCGTTAGGTATGGCCTGATCTTGGCACACGACCAGCCGTCTCAGTTTAATTATTTCCGGACCAAAATTTACCCTTTGCAAAGTTTCTGCTTTGGCGATTAACACTTTATTTAAAAAAAACAAAAAATTTCTAAGGCTTTTCTCTACCGTCCTGTATAGTACAACGCTGACATGTTAAAAGCGAAGTGTTTTAAACACGTGTTTTAAGCATCCATTATAACACATTGGAAGTAATAAAGCACGGCAGTAATCAAAGTTTTAAATTATGTTTTTAAACTGTGTTTAGAACAGGATATTTAAAATTTATTTATTTATAAAGGGGAATACCAACGCTGCGATGGAAAATAAAGCGAAAGATTGTTATTTAGTCTTTAAAGTAAAGTAGGCACCTGCGGTGTCACGCACAGCACGCCGGGTGTAGGCAGAGTGTATATTTTAATTAGGCGGAAACAAACGAATAAGTTTATACTTTTACATAGGAACTAAATTCGATATTCAAATACCTGGTCTTTATTCCTATCTTCTGGTTATTATCTCAATATAAAAACAAAAAGAACATTTGTGACATGAGTTTAAATTAGACATGCAATCATTGGCGATATTATAAACTGTTTTTTCACTACATACGAGTAGTATAAAACAAATTCGCTTCCCGCTGTCTGTCCCTATATATGATTAGATCTTTAAAACTGCGCAACGGATTTTGATCCGATTTCTTTTAATAGATAAATAAAGATTTCTAAGGTGTGCGAAGTCTGCCAGCCCGCATTTATCCAGCGTGGCAGACTATGCCCTTACCCTCTCCATATGGGTGGAGACCCAT
>DWME01010354.1:0-10271 GCA_018244795.1 Parelbella ahira ahira
CATGACAGTTGGAGAACTCATCAACTTTTATATTAAAAAACTTCTCATCTCGTTTTATTGGCAATGCAACTGTAGATGTTGGGTTTTAATATGGAAACTCTACGTTTTAACATTACAGGTAAGCAATATTTTAAATAGTCGTTGCATATTTTTTATTTTGTTCATTAATTTTATCATATTGCAATTTGTTTTAAAGATATTGCAATAAAATAGAATCTCCGTTGAAATTTTAAGAATTTTTATTGAAGGTCTTCTAACTCGCGGATTTTGAAATAGGTGTAAACATTAATTACGTGAATACGTACTTCGTTTCATCCAGGTAGACGGCTTCGAGAACTTTGGCGGCATACTGCAAGTTCTTTTGCAAAGTCTCTGCGGGTATCTCACCGCGGTTTAATTGTCTTAGGAGATAGCGTAATCTGTGAACAATGGAAAACAATTTTTAATTTAATTAACAATTTTTAAGCAATTATTTTGTTTTTGATTAGATTATAATGGAATACTTTTAGAGCTGAGAGCTGGATTTTATGTTTGGACAGAGTAAGTTCGTCTAACGTTTTTGATTCAACTTTTCTATAGGGTCGTTCCTACTTATGAAGGTTGAGTTAGAAAGTCATGGGTGTGTTTGAAGTCTGTTTGCTAAACCTCTAACACATATATTCAATGACTATTCATTCTGAAAATACAAAAAGCTTTTTTCGAGATAAAGATGTAGACTAAATCTTTTTATACATGTTAATGATTTTATACTAACAAATTATTTAAACGGATCCATATAGAAGGCTGTTGAACAGACAGAGGCAGACGGCGCCGCGGGTATCAACAAGTATACAATGTAATAAATGTTATTGGCGTATATCAGATGCAGCAAACTCAATTATAAATGGCGTACTGCACGTTACTGAGTACTTTGATAGTTCGTCATTCATCTTGTTATAACTTTTGCAGCCTTTTGCAGCGAGTGGCGACACGCTCACGATATTTTATAAAGTTTATATTCATTTTACGCATGTGATATATATAAATATTTGGAGATAATAAACTATATGTTTTGAAAAATCTGCTCTTTGATTTCATAAAATGTCCCAATAGGCATTTGAAAAATACATTACGTGGTACCTTTTGTATCCGATCAAGTATAAAAAAATCTCTAAATGTGGTGTAGAGACTAGCTACTGTTAGGGGAGTTTTTTGAACTAAATTAGAAATAGTGGAATAATGATGTTCGTAATATTAAGAAACAGATTAACAACTATATTAACAATATTTAGAAAAAATAATGTTAAGATTCGTAGAAGAATAAGGGGGACAAATTTAGAGAAATGTTTAAATTTAAATGAATGATAAGTAGACACTCTATTCACTTATTACATAATATGACATTTTCGAGTCAAAAGGTACATTTGAAATTAGAACAAAGGCAGAATTCAGGTATAAACTACTTTAAAATAATTCCATGGTATTGCCAGTTAGAATGCCGTTAGATTTCCAGTTAGAACGTCGTGCTCCAAATTAGATTTCAATAAAAGCCTCCTTTTTATCTTTCCTGGTTTTCGATCCACAATTGAATAAGATTATACCAAAATTCGTATACCTGCCATTTCCAATGTAACCTCAAACGTTGGAACGTAAAACAAGTCAATAAAATCTAGAGGAGAGAGAAATAAACAGCTTCCAATCCGCTTGGATTCTACCCAGAGATTCTTAGAATCACGTGGATAGATAATAAATGTTTCGAATTCAGTAAATTCAATTCCAAGATGTGATTTAACGGATATCGTAGTCGTTTTGGTTTGTGGAAATGTCAACAACTTATCATACAATAATTGTCTGGCAGTTTCGATTTCAAGTTTTCGGTCTTCTGAATGCCAATGATGATGTATTCTGAGGTGTGACAGTTACAAAGGTTGACCGCGCATTTGAATTACAGTATTACCTTCTAGTATGGACTAATTATTCTCAAGTGTTTCTAAATTCATGATATTCTAGACGGGTTGTATTTGGTAAAGAGAAGCGATAAACAATTTTTTATTGAATAAAACTAGTACATGTTTCATTTACTAAATGTTTATTCATTTAAAAAGCATTTATTGATGTCTTTATCTCCATATTTCTCATTTTAGTCTTCCGGTGCATGTACAGCGTGGGAGTAATATGTGAAGCAGTGTTAACAACATGTAGTGTCAGATATTAAGACTCATGGGTAATAGCACCATTTTTTATATCCTTTGTCAATAAAATCGATTGTTGCGCATGTAGTTTCTAAATTGAAACTAGATAGCGTCGATAACCAATAAGAAAAATGTTTGATATGTACACAGCTCGTTATTGCTTTTTATTTACTTATGTACCCATATCTCAATACACTATACGCAGTGACCTGTGAAACATTCTACGTGACAGCCGTCATATGAGCGCTCGCGGGTGCGAGTTTGGGAATAATGTACTGTTCTTTGTAACTACATATACATATACCTACCTACGTTACTCTGTATACATTGTTTGACTTTAGTTATATTTTTGTGAAATTATTATTTATTTATAGTCTTTATTGTTAACCAAATGTTAGGTTACGACTTGATGTCTAATAGCGTTCTCTAATCAATGTTTTATTTATTGGAAGTGCATTTGAAACCTGAAGATCTATTGTAGGTTACAATTAGAACGAACTTTGCTCCGTAAACAAGAATTTATTTTACTATTGTCCTCCATTACTGACTGTTTAAGTTGCGAGTTACTTTGCAAGTTAGTCTGAAAGTGTTATGTTATGTTCTTGTATGATTTATTAACCCATAAGCATTTATTTTACTATTCCTCTGTTGGTGATAGATCTTTAATTTATACAACTCCTCACGGCTGCTCTGTCCCAGTTCTTTTGCGTAGAAGAATCAGTTTTTTGGGCATAAAGGGCCATTTTTATCAAAAATTTTATCGTCTCTCTTATTGACACGGCTCTCAGAATGTTAAGAGTTAAGTCACAGATTAGGTACTTATGTGCTGTCCAAATGCGAGTTGAGCCTTCAACAATGTTCTCATAAACTCTACCGTTAAAGCCAAGACGCTGTCCAGCAATTTTAAGATCTACAATAAGTTATATTTGATTTTTCAGATTATCTATTTAAGCTTAACATGTACGAACTATAAAAAGAATAATAATTGTTTCCATTTTTGAAATAGGACTTAAAATGGAGAGTAAGGTTGGTTTTTTTTGTCTACTTAGACAATTTCCGGTCAAGGTTATGCTGTACTATTAACATTAAAGAAATCCTTATTATCTCGTCTCCTAATTGGTGTTCCATTCCCTGTATAATTATACTTTGCTTCACCTAAGTGTTACGACCAGTGCGTCATACAATTAATGTATTCTGTTCAGGCGACATAACCTTATGCTTCATATAATTTGGTTGAAGTGAATTCAAAAGGTCTTTTTGTCCCTTTCAGTAACTTTTCCAAATACATTGCTTCGTACTTTTGGAAAAGGAAATAATAAATTATTGATACAGCAGGTTCATAAACTTTTACAGATATGTACGTGACATATAAGATAATGCGTAAAGCATATTTATGATTTACAGTAAGCTGGAATACTAAATATAATAAATTCAATATTAACGAGTGTACGAGATAGTATGTTTATGTAAAATATTGTATGCATTTATACAAAATATTATGAACTAGCTCCAACATGAAAATTGCGAGGTCGACAGCAACTTTGCAATTGACGTCTCTGTGGTAGAGGAAACTGCGATTTCAATATTTGAAAGTTACATTTTTTGTTCAACGTTGTTAAATATTTTACAGTTGTATCGAAGTTTTGTCGCTAAATTATTAAATGTTATCCTATAAATTTAGTTTAAACTTTGTATTAGCAATAAAGTAAAATTAATGTTGATTGGCTTGTTGGAGCTTTATTTTTTCGAAATTGGTTTGAATAATCAAGAAAAAATGTTCGTTTTCAATCGCTGTTATTGAATTACCTATACAATACCAAATTATACAAAATTTCAATAGTCGTAAATAAATTATTTGTGAATTAACTGTCCATTAGCAATAAAACGTATTTACTAATATTATTCCTTCAATGCTATAACATAGGCTAAATAATAATAATGTAAACTATCGTTTAATAAAATAAGGTTGGTTACCTAAGAGCGGCTTTGTCGCAGGCGTCGGGCGTGTCGACGGCGGGCAAGTGCTCAGTTTCCAGGTCAAGCTGATCCAGCTGTTCATCCGTGGGCGGCGCCTCCGCCTTGCTGCGGCTGGACGAGCGCCGGACTATCGTTAGAGCGCCTTGTTCTGTTGACAAAGGAAACATTTGATTTTTTTAATGGGGTAGGTGAAAAGTTACAGAACCATTTCAACACAGTGCGGACTTTAAACAGTCTTTAGGCACATCCAGTGCAGATGTATAGATTATACGTGCTTAGGAGATTGATGAATATAGAGGAATCATGTCAGGTTTGTAACGATTGACATTCGGCACTCGGTGCTCTTTGTCAGTCCCGTAATGTACCTGGCGTGAGGATAAATACGAAAACTTGTAGTAAATAGAAATTGTACGAAATGTTGTAGAAAAAATAACACGATATCTAACAGAATATAAAACAATTCGGTAAGTCCTGCTTTTTACTTCAAAATCTATCTTTTGTTATCCATAGACAAATAAACTGGCTATATTCGCCAGCAAATTTACTAAATTAACATTTACTGCGTTCGTATAATAGTATAAAACGGTTTCGACGCTATTTCGAAATTTTACAGGATACTAAAATAGATGTAAACCGGTAATGTTTACTTTATATTTTTTAAAATAAAATATATTGTTGAATTTCTACTGAAGTTAATATACAACATGAAATATTAAGTAGTAAAAAAGGAACGGAAGTTCTACACGAGAGTAATAGGAGATACTATTTCATTTGTCTATGCCATAAACAATAAATAAGACAGAGGAAGGGACGGAAGCCCATCTTGAAATACAGACAATAAAATATTAAAATAACGCTACATAAATGCATAAGAATAGTAATTCTGTACATTACTTTATTCAGTACATTAATAAAAGTATTGGCACTGGCTTTATTGAATCTATATTTTATGTTCTTAGAATATAAGCATGTTTATTCCGATAAGAAAAGAGCTAATTAAAATGAACCCGTAGTTTCTATTAAAAATAATTTCTGTTTATTTCCGTTTTCTGAACTCTACCGTTCTAACGATTTTGTATTAAATTTCATTTTTGGTAGAGCTTGAACTTTGCGGAAGGAAATATGTACCTAATTAGTTTTTAAGCTATGAGTAGAATAAAACGAATGAAAATGAAAGAAGTGAGTTATGCTTTTGCGCAAACGAAAAGTACCTAGATAAAGTTCAATTGGAATTTCAATACTAAATACACAAAGTCAAATTCAAAGATATCAAAGCAATGCTACGTACACACCAGGCACAAAAAACGGTAACGAAAGGCGTTTAATTAAAAATTCAGTTCATTTCATTCAGTTCGTTCAATAGCTGTCCGGCTGTCGAATTTAAACCGTTTTCTTCTCAAAGTTGTACATTTTTAAGCACGGCTTTTCTATCTTTTGCATGCAGTAAAGTACAGTCGGGGACAAATTTTAAAGTATTTTTTAATTACAAGTTCGTCTTCGGTAGTAGAATGGAGAATGACAGATGGAGAACTTGTAATACTGAACATGTACAGGATGTACATTTGCGTTTAATGTATCCGAGTAAATAAAAATAAAGTGTCTGTTTGTAGAGTGTATGTGAACTTAAATAGGTGTACGGTACATATAACAAAAACGGTTTTTTTTAAATTTTTGTCTCTCTATGTCTATGAAATTTGGTAGATTTATCGACTAGTCAGTAACTGAAAATCCTAATGTATTAACGTAACGACTAGTGTATAAGCCTAAGTTATGTAGTAATTCAATTTCAACACAATTAATATTTAGTGGGAAAACAGAAGGTCGATTGGTACTAAGAAATACACGACTTAAATATGAAATTAGAGAGCATATTTCTGAGCACGAGTAGG
Source organism: Parelbella ahira ahira (assembly GCA_018244795.1). NCBI lineage: Eukaryota > Metazoa > Arthropoda > Insecta > Lepidoptera > Hesperiidae > Parelbella > Parelbella ahira. Next base: position 6,038 of record DWME01010354.1, read on the forward strand.
GTTTGGTAATTAGCGAGTTATAGCCAATACTTTTTGTAACTTTACTACATCAGCAGTTAGCCGAATAACTTAAAGCGAATGAAAAAGGGGATTTCAATTCAGTTTTAATAAACGCATTAAAAACAATTTAGCTTTTACACCCAACGATAAAGTCGTGTTTAAAATAAATTACAATATTGAAACTTTCGTCGGTCTGTAGAAATTTTCCCGTAAAGTAGTTGGATGATAAGCGAAATAAATGTTTGCAGAGTTTAATAAATCCCTTTATTATTTACTCCAAATTGTTTCTAAAAGGTTTACTTACAATTTCGTCTCGAAAATTTCATTCTATTATAATTCTCGCAAGAGTCTATTATTTTTAAAACAAACACGCCGAATTGGGTTCGACGATAAAACTTATTCTTTATGTAAACATACTTAGAATTAAAGAACATTTTCGAGGGATATTATGGTAATATCTTCAAAACAAACAACTGCCAAGAACAGTTTAAAGACGTAGGCTAATGAGTAATATTTACATTAATAAGAATAACATGAGTTTAATCACAAAGTACACACTAACACTTTCCAATAGGTATTTATTTTTAGCCACCATCATTGTCATTAAGTCCACAGATATGTACCTTTCATAGCATTAACTTTCAGGCTTAAGACCTAAGGTTAAGTTGTACGTTAAAGGTTTAAGATAGTAGTCTAAAACGTTTGGAAAATCCGGATTTCTCGTGCTTTAATACTAGATATAACTTTAAGGTACGTTGGTTTTCGTGTGACGTTTTATTCGTGTACGTATCAAGAGATTTTCCTATCTTATAAAATACACAAACTTTGTAATGTTAGCAGTGCGCGACAGTATTTGTGGGTAGTTTAACCTGAATCTAAAACCGTAAGTCAACTACATGAATACGTTAAACAAGAATTACTACAGACTGAGGATGCCCATTCAAGTAGTCAACGCTGTTATAGACGAAAATCAAGATTCACTCTGGAACGTGCTTTCTGAAACGGAAGCCTTTGCAAAAAATCTGCTATTAAATCGTAGTCGAGCCTAGGATTGTTTAACTTAACTGATCATTTTACCATCGCTGTCATCGCGTGACCGTTTCATAGGTTTCTTTGAGAGCACCCACAACAAGCCTGTTAGTAGGTACTCGCTAATACATTTACGAGACACGAATAGGTATAAATCTTTGTGTAATTTTAAGTCAATAACAGTAAAACCATTTCATACAACTTGCTGAGAACATTGGATATGACATTGCAATTGTTGGACAATTGGTTGGGTTTTGACCACGTAAATATTTTAATAAGGAACATAAAAATATGTTTTGCGTAAATGTGTATGTAATCCCAATGTGATCAGGATATAAGTGCGACATTATTGTTAGTTTTATCACCAATCGCCCCTTTCTTGGGAGCATTTCACTTCCATTTTGTTGACTTTGCCCCGTTGCCATGGCAACCGACCAAAGCCGCTAGTTCTGCATTCAAATTCGGTCATTACAAGAGGGCCATAATTTCTTTCAAATGCTACCGGTGTACACTATTCATAGATTTGTACGTTACTGTTGATGTGAATACGAAATATGTATTCATTGGATTGTTGTTTTATTACGAATGTCGTTTTATGATATGATTGGTGAAATTAATAATTACTTAATTAGGAAGTAAATAATAAAGAGTTTCCGAGACTGAATTACTACAAGGAAATTCGAAATTCACTTGTAGTTGGCTCGATAACATGGCATACAATTATACTTTAATAATCTAGTTATACTTAGAGGCGCGTAAAAATCTGTTAAATTGATCCTTAGTTATAATGAAAAATTGTATATCATCGTAGTTACGTATGTTGTCTTGGTATTAATAATAATCTTGCAGAATTATTTATTATTTGCAATTATAATTAATCAAATCGATGACGTAAATTAACAATACGAATAAAATGCAGGTTGATTTATTTTATGCTGAGTATCTATTAATTTAAATATCCACTATAAATATAAACTTATGTTATAAACATTAAAGGTTATCATAATTATAAATAAATTGAATTATTATTAATTGAACTGCAAAATATAACATTAATTAAATAATCCAACATTATCATTATTTGATATTCTGTTTTGTTATTATCATGAGCTCATAATTATATTGTGTTGATTATTATTTTAATTAAACGTATAATTACCGAGTAATTTTGTATTATTTAGAGTATGGAAAATTTTATATTCTAAGCACTAATCTTTTTTATTATATTAGTTTATATTTACGTTGTGTTGTTACGGTTCAGTGGTTAGAGATTTGCGCGACGGACTGTGGGTTAGGTTCCCACTCAGTGCAACACTTTGTGCGATGAGGACGAATACTCGTTTTAAGTAGGTATAGATGTGTAGGGGTTTTAGTGGGCACTAAGCACCAAGTTGACTATTTGCTACTAACTTGGCACTTAAACTTATATGTAACATTGATGTGTTACACAATCTGTTATTTGGATCAATGTTTAAGGTGGATACCATAACACATTAAAGCATATGTATATCTTTATATGCCTGTATATGTTTGAGACGCTGGCACATTATTAATGTATTTGACATTGAATAAAATAAACCTAATATTATCATCAAAAATTAATTCCAATGTATTGATTAAGGCGACGTCTTCTTAATAAATTAACACAACAAACGAAGAGTGGATTGCCCGAGCTAACGGATACAACGGCTATATTTTGCAGATTGGTTCTGGACGTGTCGGTTCCAGCTCAAATTAGATAGCACATCTCATGCTCACCGCGCCCCAAGGGACGGTCTCGGTCTGTCTCACGAAAAACGAGAAATTGCCCTCGTAGCTTCTGTACTCGAGTGATACATTATTGAGTTTATTTATGTTTTAATCTGATTCTATATAAATATGCTTCATTATTAAGATCTCTCCTTCGCTTTGTCTGGGCGGAATGAAGTAAATTCGCCGAAAGGAGTAACCGTAATTCTTTGACTATCCTGTTATAAGGCGCGTATATCCCTCTTGGCTCTCCTCATTTGCGTATACGCATATACATATGTATGTATAACTAAATATCTTGCATTTTTATGACTTATAATAACAGAGATGTTTTTTTTCTTTATACATATGACAGCGTTAGTTTACTGTTTGAAAGTTTTGCTTTATTATTAATGAGTGGGTATTTATATATTTTCCTACATAATTTTTCAGTGAGTCAATCTATTATTATTCAGAGTAACGTGATAGGATTGACGACGCGTACGTTAAAAATATTCCCAATAACTAGTAATCTTTTACGGTAACTTCCATAAAAATACTTAGCCGTATAGAACAGACACGTACTTACTTATTTAAGATAAAAAAAAAAACTAGTAATATTCAACGGAACCAACTATATTTACTTCTAATTAATTTCAGTTGTACAATTCAATCTAAATACTATAATATAGCAATGGCAATATGAAACGTATTTTAGAAACAATTTTAGTATTGCGACCGCGGAATAGCACAACGTTGTAAAGCCGCGTACGCCATTTTGAATTCCCTAGGCGCTTACCGATTGTCGCGGCAATAAAACTTATTACACACATAGATACATAAAATGCTAACGATTTATGGAAATGGATATTTCTCTGAGGGAATTCAGCGGAGGCAATACAGTATACTCTAATTAAATATAAACCGGTTTCATATATGTTTTTTCGGGACAGCCCGACTAATTTCGGACTTATCCGAGGTCTTTCTTCATGACCTCCCGTCCAGCTCATGCGGAATAATTATATATATATGTATACATACGAAACGTTTAATACTTAGTATATACTAGTGTGATATTTATTTTTTGGTGTTGTGGCTAAGGAACCTGAATGCTGAGTTCTACGTTCGTTTCTCATACTGGATATCGGGAATCTGAGATCAAATACTAGTGCGCACGTCTTTCTGTACAAAATTAAGTGCTTTTTAATGATTTAATTATAGGAACTAATTCTATGATGAAGGAAAAAATGGTTACGAAATATGCGTTTATTTAGCCGAGCCGGTGAAGTCTGCAGATGCGCACCAGGTTAACGTGGCAGACTATAGTCTCATTTTCAGAAGATGTCGAGGGTTGTCATGACTTTTTATCTTAACCAAGTAGACCAGATACGCGTGGGCGTCAGAAGTCTCCGAAACCAGTAGGGGTGATGAACATAGAAAAAGACACTAATGACACACAAAAGGCACATAAGGTCTG
>DWME01010355.1:0-10270 GCA_018244795.1 Parelbella ahira ahira
TCACTTCGAGGAGATCTGTGTGTGAGACTTGCCAGATATAGTTCCAATATGGGTGCAATCTAAATCATCTAATATACAATATCAGATCTATTTAAAAATGAATACAGGTATTAATTGGTTGCCACAGCCATCAAAACCTAGTCCAGATTATGAGCGTTATTTTGAAATGAGTCGTTACTTACTTGAGAGGCGGCTACAGAGATGGGCGTGTCGCTCAAGGCGAGGTATTATTAGCTATGATGACGTATGACACGCTGACGATATAGGAGCAACCCCTAAAGCGCGGGCCGGGGCGGCCGAAGGGCTCCAAGAACAGCCTGGCGCGGGCGGCGGGCGCGGCGGGCGCGACGGGCGCGGCGGGCGCGGGCACGCCGGCGCGGCGCGGCCGCCCGCCCGTGCCGCCCGAGATGCGGCAGCCCGGTATCACGGACATGAAGAAGTTCTGCAAGGCCGCCGGTATCCGCTTCGACTACAAGAAGCTTGTTGAAGGTCGGTTATTATATCTTTGCGTAATTTTTTTTTATGGGGTATTTTGGGTTTGTTGTATTAGTAATTTAGGTAATTTTTATCGTCAATATTGTGTTGCTTATACACGTTTTTTTGCTTGACCAAATTTGAAGAGATAATATTTTTTTTAACTCAAAATATATTTTATAAATATTATGTGTATAATTATGTCAATACTTACTTATTCTTTTTGATTTTTTACAGGTTGCACGAAAAACAAGGAACGTGTACAGAAGATGTTGGATCTTCTAATAGAGGCAGGTTTAGAGGGCAAGCCCACGATAGAGAAGTGTAAAGCGTTAAAACAGGCCAAAATGGATAAGAAGCAGCAGGAGAAACAGGCGAAAAAGGAGGCGAAAGCCAAGCACAAAGATGACGAAGGTCAGTGTAATTTGTATCATAGTAAATTTCAAAAGTAATCATCAAAATGTTTGTAGTTCTAGTTGATTTGCAAACACACGAGTAGTAGAAGTATTCAGAGCCATGAGCATAGAAAAGCATGATGTAAATTAATAACAATAGTTAATATTTAACAGAATAATAGTAGGAAACTTTACTCCAACTACAATAACAATTCAATTCACAATAATTATTACAATAAAAACAAGAATAAAACAGCATAGTATGATGATATATGTGTATGGTAATATGATATTAGTTAACACAGATACGTGACTTATAATACAATAAAGCTCAGTTTGTCAATGCATGCTTACAACTTAATTCCTTAATACATACCGGTAAAGGCAACAAAATGAAATAACGAGCGGTGTGTGTGGGTGCAGGCGGCGCGGGCGGCGAGGGCGAGGGCGCGGTGGGGCGGCGCATGACGCGCGGCGCCACGGGCGTCAAGCCGCGCCAGCGCATCGTCATCTCGTCGGACGAGGAGGACGGCACGCCCGCCGCGCGCCGCACGCTCTCCAAGCTGCGCTCCTCGCTCAACGACGACTCCGACTCTGACTAGGTGCCGCCTCTAACCGCTATTTTTTATCATGTCGTAGGCTGGGCTAGATCCGGCCTAATGAATAGCGCACGTGCGTCCTGAGATGGAGCACGCGTGCGTAGTAAGAGATCAGTTTTCGTATATAGTTTACTATGAATTAATGAATGAATCGAGTAGGTGCGTATATAACTATTACGTTTGCATCCGCCACCGAAAACCGTATGCGAAAGACGTTTCGATAAACCGTTAAATGTGAACGTACGTTTAATACGCGCGGGCGTTTGGCTAGTAGTTACTATTCAGCACTGCCATATTAATTCATAAAAATCATGGAACATGTTTATTGCACCTCAAAATCAAAAGTAACAATTACGAGCGCATTTTACATATTTAGATAAATAGTGCAATTTATGGAAATCAGAAATGCCACTGAATGTGGCAACACGCAAACAATGTAGTTGTTTAATCTTACGCTTTTTCTTGTTATAATCGCCGAGAGTACTTTGGGGGCTTTCATTAGAACAATTAGCTATATAACAAGTCCATTGTTAACTATCTTAAAAAAAAAATGTCATCCTCGCTTGTCGCTTTATGCTTTTAGTATCTAAAATTAAATTCTGAAAAAAACTCAAAACTCCAAGCCATTAACAACTAACAATTAATATATATATATATATATTTCATTCACTTAATGTAAATGAAAACTAATTTAATGTAACTTTATAGCAGGATATAAATGAACTTGCTGCTTGACAGCGGCGTGCGAGTGCCGCCGGGCAGTAACAGGGACAGTGCGGTGCGCCCCTAGAAAGTGCTTCGAAAGGGCGCAGCGCCCGCGACCGACGCTACTTAGTCATAAGAACATCGGAGGAACGAGAAGGATGAACACTGGGAGCCCCCGAAGTGGATGAAAAGTGTTTTGTACAGTACATTAATGAACGCGTCGGCCGCTCGCCTTTTCCTACTAAATATAGATTTACAAAAATTAAGTAATAAAATTCGTGTTCGGACTGCGCGCTTAGCGTTTAAATTAAGATTGGGACATTTTCTCGTGTCGTTGGTTAAATGGTCGTGATAGAAGAGAAATGAGAAGGTTTAAGAAGTGTGGCGGCCTAAACCATCCAGTGAAGTTGGCGAATTGCAAGGAAGATAAACGGATTTGCCTCTATGGGGCATGAAACATTACTGTTTTGTTTCTTTTTAATTTCCTGCCGTGGATTAGGACTATAACAATACGCAGCCGTATTTATTTACTAACAAAACGATGGTTTTATTTAATTCTATTTGAATGTATTTTTACTTTTTAATCGAACCATAAACCCAATTTTAATTATCATTTACTGAAATTTTAGATAGAAATAAATTTATTATAATTGAACAATATGTTGCTACACAGTCCATAACACTGATGTACTGTAATATATTGCGGCTTTTGATGAAAATAGCTAACAATTTCGTGATAAAATATTTATTTTAATGTTGCAAATGGATAAAACTTGAGTTCTTGTTTTGGCTTCATTATTTCAAAACCCTTCGGTCTATTTTAAACTTTAATATTATAGTAAGATGGTGCATTTCAGATGGAAGTGTTTTGAATGATGAACATTCCAGAACATATTATTATGAAATATTTGTTAATTACTGGGCCTGGATTTACAGTGAAACAGATGATATGTTTTTGTTTGACTGTGATGTTCAAATCAATTGGTAGATGTTTGCCCTGCCTACATCGTCACTACAAATACATGTGAAGAACATTTAGTTACATGTATATCTCAATGTTATGATGATGATAAGGCAAGGTGTGCCATGTAGACACTTCCTTGGACTTTATTTATAGATATAATACACTCAGTTCAGTATACATACATAAAAACTATATTACTTACTTTAGAATTAAAATAGCTGTTGAAAATAATGTTTCTCATCAAACATGTTAAGAGTCTTTTGTGTTCATTTTTGGTGTATTCTTTAAACTTTGTTGGTGGCTTGTGTCATGCCTCAACTGGTTTAGACCTTGTCTATATATAAGCTCTTTGTAATACATTGCTCTTGCATGATTTAGTGCATAAATATAAAACTGTTGCCTTTGATAACATTTAGAAGCATTATTTTTGAACTCTAATAGTTTTTTTTATGTGTTAACAGAAAGTAAGTATGTAGTGACACATATCAATTGAAAGAGATCTTTATTTTGTGTGCAATAAGGTCAGTATTTCTATTTTATATGTTGAGATGTCATTAAGACTTAAATTTGCTTTTTTTTTCTTTTCATATACACATGGGAGTACTGCCAGTAACAGATTGGGCAGTGTTACCATTTTTTTGGTAATGAACCATAATACTAACAAGTATTATGGACATTTTTTTACATCTTTTTGGGCTGCTTTAATGGCATACATAGCAAATCGTATTTTATTGTTATTAAATATTTATCCTGTAGACGAGTACGATTGGAGTAAGCAATAAATATTTTTCAAGTGGAACATATTAACCAGAGAAAATGTTAAAATTCAAGCTAATATTAGTTAAATTCTGTCAAATTCATGACATTATATTGACTGATACATCTTGGCTGTATTATATATTCATACACAAGCTTTAAATGTATGTGGCAATGTTTGTATTTAGACTAGGTGGCTCTGCCGTGAATGTATGGAAACATTTGCCATATATGTACTTGTTTCTAAACGGAGGGATGTTGACTGAACTAAACTCCTGTCAATGAGTGCTTGCCAGTCTGTTTTAACATATGTAAGCCATACTTCATGAATATCAATCTGATTACATTATGTGTTGCTTACATGGATTGCACAAAGCACTAGTTACTTGACGTTTTTAAGATATGATCTAATTTTAGTCAACACCTTGAGTGGGGAGCTTTCTAATAGTATAAGTATCTCTTGCATATAAAAATTTATGACAAAACATCCTTGGCTTATTGCTTATTTCCAATTGAATTTGCCTATTGAGATGTCACAGACAACATAACGAAAAATATATACACATATGTGTGTGTGTGTGTATATATATATATATATATATATAAACGACAAATAATAGCAAAATATAATATTATATAATAGATGTTTTAATCTATTAAATTTATTATTATTATTGAATATAGAGAACAGATTATGATTTATATAGAGAGTTGTATTGGTAATGTAATTGAATAGTGATGTTCGTTTGGTTATACTGTTGGTAAATGATTGTAGGACTGTATCCCTCGCTCATAACGTAGTTGTAGTGAATGCTTGAGATGTAGGTACGGTACGTAGATGTGCAATAAGCGCGGGAATCGGTGCTATGGCGGGAATTTCAAATGTCAAACAAGTGTATCACTTTTATGTGATGTTTTGGTTCTTGGTCCATTCACTAGATATCCTTAGTAGAATTGTTATTGGTTAACTCCTCAAAATTAATGTGGTTATATTCTTTTTTACATAACTAAACGCATCTGAGAAGTTACTATAAGACATTTTTCACAATTGTGTAGCGTGCTACCATCACTTGAATCTTGTAACGGCTTAGAACAGCGACATGGGAATAATATAGACTGAAAATTTTATAGGTGAAGTTACTTTTGTTTAGCGATTGTCGATCAAAGTTTTTTTTTGTTTCGTTTTAAGGGTTTAGATACAGATTTCTTTTTAAACAATTAAGTTAAAACCGTTAGTGTTTGACAGATAATAATAATTACGACTAACAGTCCTATGTTAACGTCGGTCTTTGAGATCGGTCGCAGATGTTTCTGGCCGGCAGCTGCCACTAGTCACTGCTGCTTCGTAATTTGCTGCTCTCTTCGCATTTAGTAATAATAATAATCTCAGCACCGTTCTGCCTCCGCGCTTATTGTATCTCGAAAGATTCGATATCGTTCATTTGTGCCTCTAATATTACAATAATGATAACGGTATTAGTGTACGTATCCTATTTATGTGTACGTGTGTGTGTATCTTTTATTCTGTGTATGTGTGTCTCGTGATACGTTTCTTGGTTCATTTCTTTTATATAGCAAATGATCGTATGTTGATATTTTGATCGAAACTAAATTTTATACTGTAGTTTTTAAATTGAACGGAGAAAATAAATTTAATATTGAAATAACTATTCATTATAGTGCATTATTGTGTAACGTGAAAATTAATAAATCGGTAACACCAACATGTTTAAAATTAGTGAGTGATCTTAGCCTATGTATATAATAGATATTTATATATATGTATAAGTGTACTAAGTAATATGTGTGTGTCCTACAATTTATTTTTGTACAGAAATGGTAATGAAACGAAAGGAGGAATCGGCTTTGTACATAAATGCTACAAGACAGATATTACATTCGGTGAAGCAATTTATCAGTTCTTGTGCACTTTTTGTTTTATTCTGAGACGAAACTGTACCATCGACCGGACTCGACGTTTATACAGAACCTAATTATTCTATTTGTGTTACATGTCGGTGGGTGAGTAGTTTTAAACGCCCTGGAGGCTTTCGCTAACGTTTAACGATTGTTATCGTAAAACAACACCGTCCGTTCAATGTACACACTGAGGCACTGTAACAGTTCTAACAATGAAACATTAACGGTCAACCATCGACAGACTGACCATGTTCGCCGTTTTACATATCTTATGTGTTTCATGACCGCATCAAAGTTATGAGCACTCGACTGTTATATGAGATTGATTTTTTTTTTATTTATATGTATAGTCAAATACCACGCTACAATTGAAGTAAAACTTGTTTTTTGACAAATAATTAGATGATAAAAGAAAAACATAAATGTAATTGTTTATAAATGTACCGAAGAAATCGCTTTGCTGTTCTCGACACAGAAGTTATAGTAGGTTTATTTATTATCAGGTTTATTTAATCTGCTATCTATTTGTCGAAAACAACAAACTTCGACGAATATTTTACTCTGTATTAAGTTTCGGTGTGATATTTTGTAATGCAATATCCAAGGTGTATACTAGGTTTTTCAGGACACGCATCACAGTAATACGAAATTTTCCGCCAACCTCCAGACGTGTTACGGTCAGAACAAACCTCGCAGTTTCTTTTTGGCTCCTTCAGTATTTATTACTTGAAGCTTCCCGTTCTATCGGACTTCATCGGAATGCGACGTAGACGCTTCCTCTCGTTACTGGCGATATGATCCTCTCAGTTGTTCGAAAAGTATTTTCAGAACTCGGTTACTATATTTACTGCCAAGACTGTTTCAAGGGAATGCTACGCTGAGACTAACAAAACTGGGCTAAGATTTGACTACAAAGTCAGCAGAGCCTAGTTCACGAAAGTCTTTTACTTCAAATAGGCCGGACGCCGCAGCAGTGCCGCTCGAGTTGACACTAAATCGGCTAGGCGCCGTATCAGCGCCGCTCCAGTTTAGTTTTCTTTTTTTTTTTCATTTTTGTAACTTACTTGATGTTTAAAATCATTTAAAGATAACACCACTCGACAAACTTGCTGTTGTATAGTTACAAAGGTACTAACTATGAGAGACATATCTACGCTATTTATAATAACGTTGTTCGGTTTATAAAAAGGCTGACAATGATTTACTACATGCAATGACACCTCGCAATTAATGTACGGAATGACAAATATCCACCCAAACACGTTGATTTTATACATCAAACGGACGGGGCTTTATAAATTGTTGAATAAACCGATATATAGATATGCTTGAACATAAATGCTTAATAAGAGCGGTAGAATTGTTTCATAAAGATATCTTTTTTTTTTAAATTGCGTGTAGCGAGTTAAAGATGTCATCGGTCAACCACGATGAAAATAAGACGTGCCTACTTTGCAAAATAAGTGTCATGCAACATTCTGAAAAGATAATGATTAAATAACATTAGCTCATAAAGTGTGTTGAGCGAAAATAAGACTTCTTAAAAGCAATAATCGATGTAATACATTTGTGCAATGTTTAACAATATTTTGCCATTGTGATAAAGTAGTGATAGCGCCGTAGTGCAGTCATAGGCCTTTTATTTCTAAATAATTTGTAAGACTGCCTCGTTAGTCGTGTTGCAAGCGCGACTTAGTGAGAGGACCTAGTTTCGATCCCCAGATCGTGTACTATTGGGTTTTCTAATTTACAAGTCCCAATAGTGGCTCGGAGTCTGGATTTGTTCCCGGTGAATGCCAATAGTTTACGACCTATTTCATTATGGAACGTATATCATAATCGTTGAAACGTGGGAGTGTAACCACTCCATTCCTCTGTCTACATGTTGGAAGAGATAAAGACGTGATGTTACATTGTAATTTTAAATGAAAAAAATAATTGCCTAAATTTGAATAGCGGGGTTTTTTATGTGTTATAGGTTAGATCTCAGGTTTTAAGACAAGAAATGGAGTCTAGTGACAAAATATTTTCTTATGGCCCTATCGAATAATGTAGCTTTATGAGTGTCGTCCAAGGCAACGCAAAATGTTTCTGATGGACATGAGCAACTTCGCCTTTGTAGTTTTTTTATTTTCAAAACTTTACTAACCCCTATATGAATCATTTTGTACGTTAAAATCATTGAAAGTTTGCAACTGAATTCGTATTTCAGTAAAAACGGCAGGTTTGGAATTTTTGGTGTTTTCAAACACTTTGGTACCTAGGTACCTATTTGATATCTGGACTGTGATTATGAGAACTTAAAAAATACATTATGCTTTATTGTACGTAGCACTGTTTCTGGAATATAATTTTTTAATGGCCCTGACTTGTACCAGCTTTAAATGATACTACTAAAAATGTGCTCTATAATCACGCTTACAGTTCAACAATATTATGTATCCACAATGAAAGACATAAAACTAGTGCCTATTGAAAATTTTGAAAGCAATGTTAACTAGCTAATTTTAAATATAGAATAGTACGAAAAATCGCGATTTAGTAAATTAAATATACGAATGTATATCAATTGCTAAATGGCGGTGACCGCTAATTTGACGCGTTATTATTTCAACCAATAGCGGCTCGGTAATTTTACCCGCGGAAACCTATGTGACATGTCATTGGGTGAAATGTTTGCGCGCGTAAAAAAATGTCCCTGCTCTGTGTTACAGGTGGTAACATTGATGTGTTGTAAATCTACAAAGTGATAATAATATTGGATAATTTTTATTGATTGCTAATATTTTGTAAATAGATACGCCACTGTAAACCAATTATTGTAAATCAAACGTATTCTTCTAATTTGTTGTGCGTCTGGTCTAAATCTGGTTCGAATAGGGAAGTAGCGGTTTGACATTTGTTGATATTATTGTGGGCAAGTGTAGCGTATGATCTTTGTGATAAAGGTACAATATTTTCTGATAGAATTTCTTTGTAACAAAAGTTTCTTTGTAATTTCTTGCATCAAGTTTTCTCGAAAATGTTTGTGTACGTACGTGATTGAACATTGAAAGTAGTAAATATATCGTATTTTTGGAAGTACCTACCTGTTACGTTTATGTTTTCTGTTAAATTAATGTGCGTAAATCAGTTGTGTTAAGTGATAATCGTGGTTTTATTAGTCTAATGCAAGTAAGAATTTATTTCTTACACGATACACTATAGATAATGTTCATGCGCGTAATATCACAATTGTATCTTCCATATTATCGTATCTAATAATTATAGTTATAAGTTTTTTAATGTAAGTTTTATGGTGCTATGAAATACATACAGTTAACAACCGTAAAGTACATACGATTTCATAAACTTGTGTTCTCATAAATTCAGGTATCTGTATGGCGTACTTCCAAAAATGCGTTTTTATCACATTTAGTCATTAAATTTTTTATATCACACGTTATTATTAATGTTGTTTTTCTCCTTTTGATGTGGGGACGTGGTGGCGTCAGTTCTGTTGAACATTATAACAAATGAAGCATACTGCTACATGGGCAAGAAGTGGGAAAGAGCGTGATTTTTTTTATGCTATTTAAATCCAAATCACGTTTTCATTTATAAAGGGACACGAATCACAATATCATAAATGAAAAAAAAAAAAGTTATATTTGAAACAAAGTGTAAATATTAATCTAGTGTCTATAGTCGATAAGATCTATCATCGTGTAAGAGCATAGGTAGTTGATATTAAATAATTATTATGTATTTGTAACATATAGATTATTTAGTTTGTGTTTGTTTTACCGTGAACCCGATCATTGAAATCATATTTTGTATGTCCGGATGCCTACATGAGATAAAATGGTCGTTCTGTAGTCAGCTATATTATATCATAAAATATATTATGTTAGATTAAGAGAAGATACTATTCACAGAAATATTGTGTTTTTATTTTCTTTTTTCTCTATCACAAATCAGTTTCGCCAATGTTGCCGGATTTTATTATTAATGTTCCTTTCTACTAAAAAAAGATTAGGTAAATTTAAAAACAGCAACAAGCGGATTACTAGCATGGATGTAGATAATTTTATGTTTGTGGGATCATGATATGTTTCCTATAGTTTTGGTTTGGTTGTAGTTGATAGTAAAAAAATGCCTGGTTTAGTAGAGCAGGCGGCCCTGTAAAGATGACTTGTATGAAAATTGATTTATCCTAATGGTGTTTTCCTTCACTATTAACTATAGCAAACGATATTTATCCTTTTAAACGCAAACACTATCATAAGTACCTACATGTCAAGATTTGAAAATGGACCCAGAATAGCAATTCACTAGGTTATCACTGCCATTACTAAAAATATATTTTGCTTCGAAAGTTGCATGTAACCAACTAATATAATAATTACGTTTTTAAATACGGATAATTGACCGGAAAACGTTGATCATAATTCCGAGAAACGTAAAAACAAAATGAG
>DWME01010356.1:0-10270 GCA_018244795.1 Parelbella ahira ahira
GTTTCCTCACGATGTTTTCCTTCACCGTTAGCAGGTGATATTTAAACTTAAAACGCACTTTTATAAAGAGGTGCGCGTCATGGATTTGAACCCAGGACCCCCAGAGTGACAGGCAGAATTCTTAACCACTAGGCTATCACTGCTTGGTATTTGGTATAAATCACTTTTACAATAAAGACCAAAATATTTTCTAATAATGTTGACAAAATGATGTAATGTGTGATTTTCCAAAATTTCTAAATATAATCCTTATTTGATCTTTTTAAGATTTCAACCAGTCATTGTTTTACTTGATATCATGTTAACAAATCTCATACAAATTAAGACGTAACGTAAAGTAACATCACGCCTGTAATCCCCGAAGGGGTAGGCAGAGAGGTGTACTACACCCCCATGTTTCACCTGCTACGTTTAAGTCCCATGGAATAGGTGGTGAGCCTATTGCCATACACCAGGCACTGACCCAGACTCCGAGTCACTACATGAAATTCGAAATTAGAAAAATTCAATATTACCTGACCCGGGATTTGAATCCAGGACCTCCCGATCGGCAGTCGCGCTTGCAACCGCTCGACCAACGAGGCAGACAAATTAAGAGTATTAAGGAATTTACAAAAAATAACAATATAATACCTTTAGTATTATTATTCGCAATGGGCAATACTTGTAACAAAATAACCAAATAAAGTATTTCACTTTTCATCCTATTAAAAGTTAAAAAGGTTTTCCTCTATAGCCTTTTCACACTCCCAAACTTCAGTATTATCTCGGTCATATTTTTTTTTTTTTTTAGAAGGAACTGCTTTCTCTTCACTATGTATTTGCTTTCTTTTTTTGTTTTTCTTCAATTCTGCATTACTTTCATCCTCAATCTTTACATTTGTTTCTACTATTTTATTTTTCTTGCGTTTTTTATGTATACCTTGACATGAAACATTCCTTTCCTTAGCAGCCTCCAAGCGTTCTGCAACCACAGCTGGTATTTTCATAACTTTTTTATAATCAGCGCCAAAGAGTGGATGGCGACATTTTGTGTCTGGTAAAGGAATCACGTCTGTCTGATCGTTTGCAATGTTAATATTGTCAGGCACATGAGCCTTTGGGATTTGTTTTCGATAATTAACACAACCTTTAAGCTGCAAATTTTTTATACGTGCTTGACCATTCTGGTATGTCAATACTGTTAGTCTAGTCGTATCTTCGTTTGCCATTCCATTATAAGTCTGACCATCAATTTTGATGTTACATTTACCTTCTAAAGATAAGTAGGTGTGTTTTAATTTTTTGAGGTTCATACCATGTGGACACTTAAGTATCCAAATATCATCATCTTCTGTTATGATGCCATTATTTTGAATTTTAGAAACAATTTGTAAATGAGGATTTGTTTTTAAAAACTCTTTAATTCTTGAGGATTTTTTGTTTGATTCCAATTCTATGTAGCTTCTGGTGTCATCATCTTCAAACCTAATTTTATCTGAAATTTTTGTACCCCTTTGGTACTCATTATTTATTCTTGATATATCAGTACCTATACTATCTGTTACATGATTTTTAGTTTCTTCTGTGGTATCTACTGTACTGTTATTAATAATAGTTGAATGAACTATATTATTACATGTAAAGTCATTTCCTTCAATGATTATGTCGTTATCACTATTTGACTCATTACCTTCTTTAAAGTCAACTTTGATCTTTTCGTTCTTATTTTTAGAAAGATTATCGTAAACATCCTTATCAATTCTCTTCTTTTTACCTTTCCCAGAAATTTTTTTTTCGTTACAAGATGAAGTATCACTTCCTAAAGCTGTATCATTATGGTGCACCGATTTTAACTCAGATGTATTTTCAGCAGTTGAGCCTGTAGAATCTTTGCGCTTTTTCTTTTTTTTTCTTTTTGTTCTTAAATCGGGTTCAGCCACAGATGCTTGTTCTTGCTTGACTCTGAAGTTTAGATAATTTTGAAAATCATTGTCACTTGTTTCTAAATCAGGTTGTGACTCAACATCAGGCTTGACATATTTATGTCCTTTCTTTGAGTTTACCACTTCAGATGCAACAGAAGAGGCCTGTTCTTCTTTAACCATCATATGAAGATAGTGTTCTACATTACTATTATCTGGATTTATAATAGATTGGGTCTCATATGACTTATCAATATCAGAATTCTTGTGCTTTTTCTTTTTCTTAAGTTTTACCAACTCAGGGGTAATTACATATTCTTGTTCCTTTTTCACTGATACATTATGAAAATCATCATCTTTTAAAACACAATTATATGATTCATAGTTATTTTCATGCTCATCATTCACTAGCTTCTTTTTCTTCTGTTTATCTATATCACTCTCTGGTTCTATTTTGATTCTTTTTTTCTCAGGTTGACAGTCTTCACCACAGTCAGGTTCCTTTTTTCTTTTAGACTTATTGTGCTTTTTATCTTTCTTCTTATTATTGTATGTGTCAGGTTCACACTCTTCTTCAAATTGTGCTGTATTTGATTCTGAAGACCTGCAAACCAGTGAAATGAAAAAAATATAATTAAAATTAAATACTTATTAGGGTGAGCAGCTAAATAACAATTAACCTATAATTTGGTTAACTACCCACTACTAGCTATTATTTGCTCACTGCCTACCCCGTAAGGGACATGGCATGAAGATATGTAGGTATATAATTTGGTTAACTAAGGCTGCCACATACAATGATTCAGTACCCATATTCAGTCTGTGTAGTATTTATAGATATGTGCAAAGGCTGAAATCACACTGCAATACGAAAAACCCAGCTGTTGAAAACAGCCTCATTTATGAGTGTGACAGAAAGTTCTCACTATCACTATGAAATAAAACTACCTCATTGTTCTAATGGTTGTAAGTGCTATTGCTGATTGAGAGGTCCTGTTTTATACCCAGGTCTTGATACTTGATTCCTAGCTTAGAATTTGTAGTAGTAGCTCAGAGTATGGATATACTCTAGTCACAAATTAGCGATATGTAATTTTGTTGTAGTATAGATTGTAATAATACGTCATTTATCAGCTTTTTGTACTTCAAGATGTGCAGGCTGTTTGCCTCAGATAAATCTGAATATATTAATCTATGTAACATAACACCTGTTATTTTCTCAAAAGGGTCAGCAGAGAAATGTAGTGCACTTCCACAATTCATCTTTTATATGTTTAGGAGATGAGTCTATTCTATACAAAATATATATCTAAATATATTCTATACAAAAATGTTCTCCCTTTAGAATACTGTCAGTGAAATATGTAGGTACATTCCAGTTACACCATTCAGTTTTGTGTTCCTAGGTTTTGCAATTGTGTGCATATAGTTCGGGATCAGAATATGAGCTACGATATCTTTTGCTTGTTGTAAGAGGCGACTAAAAGGAGGCTTCTGAGGTTGCGAGCGGCTAGAATGGCAGTTTGAACTGCTCAGCTAGCGGGATAGTTAGTTATTCCGGGATGGACGACGGTATGGGTGGCCCTGTACTGTCGAATTAATCGGACGGCATGGAATGAGGCATTATGCTTTTCCCGGGTTTAGGGCCTGTGCCAGGAGAGCACCGATGGATAATTAGGTTTCTTTCATAGTGTCTCAGGTACGTTTAAAAAATCCCGCTCCCTCCCGTAAACAAAACTAAAACTAATGAATTGAATCAAGGGCCTCTGGCGGTATTTTGTCCATGAACTTATAAACAAATATGATTTTTTTGAATACTTACATATTTACGCTACTATTAGAAGCATCTGACCAAAGAAAACTATCATTAGAAGATGATTCCATATATTGACTCTACAAGTTATAATATCTAAAAGTATATATTACAAGCAGACCTTTAGAACTATACTTTTCAGGTTAGATAACCTATACTGAATTTGACATTTCCAAACTTCTAAATGTATGTTCCATTAAATATCATTCCAACGATTAGACCTTCAATTTTTATGTAGGTACTTATTTGTTACTTTTTATAAAAATGATTTTTTATATCCGAATGGGGACATTAAACATTTAAGTTTGTTCCCGGACACATATAACTTGGGATTCTTCAAAACAAGGGTGAATAGGTTTTTCCTAGGCAGCGTGCTACATCTTAGGACGCATTCGCGCTTTCCATCAGACGGGATCGCGGCCAAACGCAAGCCTACACAAAATACGGCATTTCTCCATATTTATCGGCTACTATCTATTAAATAATAAAATTACTTGTATTTTATTTACTAAAATTATTTACCTTCTTCCTAAGCTGATTGACTACAAGAGATATGAGTTTTTTTAATCTGTTTGTATTTGTCATTCAATTTGTTGTTTGACAGTTTAAATTTGACGGCGGCAAGTTCTTTCTTTTTGATACTGTGACGTTCAACATGGTGAGTTTAAGTGAAATTTTGAATGCGTTATAAATCTATTAGAATCCATTAATCAATTGCTATAAACGTTCGAAAGTCTTGTTGTATGTTTCATACACTTCAATGATTCCTGAGCTTTAGTAATATTTCTTTGATTACGGATAAATTTAAGATTATTTTGGCTTCGGATACTCGAATAAACATTTTAAGTACAAATTTAATGTTTTAAGTAAATATCATATAAGATTAAATAGAGACAAGCTTGTCATGTTGAAGAAATAAATTTTAATTTACTTATGATTTCGTGACCTACACTTAGGTTATGTTTTCATATGATTTGTTTGTGTCGGGTAGGCGCGAGGACCGAAGAAGCATTTGAAGCGTCTGAACGCCCCGAAGGCATGGATGTTGGACAAACTGGGCGGCGTGTACGCGCCGCGACCTTCCACAGGCCCGCACAAGCTGCGCGAGTGCCTGCCACTCGTCATTTTCCTACGCAACCGCCTTAAGTACGCGTTAACTGGTAACGAGGTTCTCAAGATCGTTAAGCAGCGATTAATCAAAGTAGACGGCAAGGTGCGCACGGACCCAACGTACCCAGCCGGCTTCATGGGTGAGTTCCTGGCCTTCTTATTTCCATATTTATGGACCTCTTTGGCACTATATGATTTTTAGGGTACAAAGTTGTGGTGTTCTTACCTATTAATTATTTTTCATGATCTGAGTTTTCATACTACTTTCCTGTATATTTGCTGGTATTGTCAGAATGCCATGGAGTTTGAGTCTGAAATTGTGAATAGTTGTTATGATATGTGAATGATATATATATAATGAAAGCAGAAGAAGTACTTCAGGTTTGTAAGGTCAGATATTTGGCACTTTATTTTCCCTATCTGTACCATGAGAAACTTTGTATGGTGTTAATGATAGAAAATATGGTATTTGTGGACTGTCCTCACTTCCAGACTGTAAAGGTAAATTAGCTGATAAATATAGGCTATGTTATACGGGTTTCATGTGATTTCCTGTCTAATTGCAGATGTTGTGTCAATTGAGAAGACAAATGAACTATTCCGTCTCATCTACGATGTTAAAGGCAGATTCACCATTCACCGTATCACACCTGAAGAGGCCAAGGTTAACATTTTTAAAAACTACTAGTGATCTACACTATAATTAAGTAAGAATTCAGAAATGTGTGATTATCACAGAATTGTCATTTTGTTAACTCGTCTGTTTATTGTTAACATCATAGTGGAAAGTAGTTTAGTAAAAATTAAGTGACTTTAGCCAGACTAATCTTGAAAACGACTAAAGTAATTTTTGTGGGATGGTACCAACACTACAATTATTTACAATAGTAACATAATTCTTAGTGAAGGAGTGGGGATAAAAGTTATATTCAGAGTAACATTTTTAATTTCTAAAATAACACTGAAGTTTGTGATGTTTGCTTACACCTTTTATTGTAACTGATGTTGGCATACTTTGCATTTATTAACAATTTGTATCTGGGGACAAGTTTTTGTGTGATGAGGAATTGTATTTGTTCTGTCTTTGTTACATTTAATTATACTTTTTGTTTGTACACCAGTAAAAAACAACATATGATTAAAAATGTTTCTAACTGCTAGGTATACAAAAGGCAGTCTTATAGCTATTAGGGCAATCTCTTCTAGGCATACCTTCAGGTAGAAGAGATGTAAATTTTATAATAGGGATAGAGATGTACTGTAGTTGAAAAGACCATTAAAGTCTATTTGAGTATGTATTCATGTGTAACATTCATCTATCCTATTAAACCTATTTTGTGTGAGCAGGATATTGAAATATCTACATCTCAAAAGTATTATGCTATACGTGAAAGGCAGCTCATGTGTGCATTGCTGTTAAGGCAGTCAAGATAAAGTGAATATGTTTTACAATATATTTTAAACTGTTTAAGGAAAGCTGAATGTTAACAGCTATATAGGCTAAGATTCCATAGCTTTCTTTGCACCACTGAGTATATACAATGTGTATGTGCTTTTAATTATTTGCCTCCCTTTTTTAAATTGAATAGTCATTTGTATTCAGCCACTTTGTTTATTACATGAGTCATTCAATATATGAATACTCACCTTGGATTTGAATCCAGTACCTCCCCATCAACATTCGCTGTTGAAACCACTCAACCAAAGAGGTAGTCGTCATAGTCCAATGTCAAAGATTATTATATTCATACTATCAGAAATATGTGCATCATACTATGATAAGAATATTTTTATAGCATATATTTACAATTTTTTAGCATTTTTAAACTATTTACATAAATGATTGTGGCTGTAGAATATTTCCAGGTTTGATGGGAACATTATATTTAATTTTGTTTTTTTTTGTGGGATACTGCCATATTTTTCACCTAAGTGAAACTGTAGAGAAACTGTCTACACATTAACAAAATAACAGTAATATTTCAATTTTGAGCAAAAGTTGATATTGCTGCTATTGATATTATCTAACTTATACAGAGTATTTGTCCTCATGTAGTACAAGCTGTGCAAGGTGCGACGTGTAGGCACGGGCCCCAAGAGCGTGCCATTCCTGGTGACGCACGACGGCCGCACGTTGCGCTACCCCGACCCGCTCATCAAGGTCAATGACTCCATCCAGCTCGACATTGCCACCGGCAAGATCATGGACTTCATGAAGTTCGAGTCAGGTCAGTCTTATCACATGTATTTGTCTAAATGAAATGGCTGACTGCTGGTTACAGCAGATAGAAAATAAAATGTGCATTGTTCAGCTACCCCTATATTGAGTGTTGATGTTGATTTGAAAATGTACAAAATGTTATTATTGATTTAATTCATCTGAAATTGGATGTCACCTTTGTTGCCAACTGTGTAACCAGAGACATGAGCAAATCAAAAAGTTAATGTTTTAATACTATAGCTGATCAATACTTGGTCAGTATTTCAATATCATTATAGTTAAGCAGGTTATAGTGAAGTCTAATGATTTTTATATTATCTTTATGCAACAACTTGCAGGTAACCTGTGCATGATCACAGGTGGAAGGAATTTGGGTCGTGTGGGTACCATTGTATCCCGTGAAAGGCATCCCGGTTCATTTGACATTGTGCACATCAAAGATTCCACTGGACACACTTTTGCTACAAGGTAAGTTCATGTTGTAAAGATTAATTCAGTTGCCAATGGTTTTAAATGTGCACAAAATATGAATCCCATATGTGTATGTATGTAATCATGAGGACTGATTCTTAAAATTTTTTTAATGTAAGATTCAGTAGGGTTAATTTGCCCAATATTTTTTATTGCTCCCATAAGAGTTATGAAGCAAACACACTATTGATTTCTATGTAAAATGCACTACGAGCAATAATTAAGGGATATTAAAAAATTCCAAATATTTCAGTAATTTTCAACAGGCTGTAACTTAGAGGAAAATAGTTATACAGAAAATCTAAAACAAGGGATTTGAAGTTTTAGAATTTTAGTTTAATATTTAGATGTGGGGTTGAAAAGTATGTACATATATCTGTGGTTCATGAGTGATAGTAAGAAAACCACCAGAGAAAAATTTTCTGTTCAAATATGATATGACATAAATAGTATGGTAATGATATAATCAATGGCTATTCAGTAGCTCCGGTTACATGTTCTATTCGGGTGGTGCAGGTTGCACAACGTGTTCGTGATCGGCAAGGGCACGAAGGCGTACATCTCGCTGGCGCGCGGCAAGGGCGTGCGCCTCACCATCGCGGAGGAGCGCGACCGCCGCATTGCCGCGAAGGTCGCCGCGCAGTAGACACTCAATAAATTATAAACCCTAACAATTGTTTCATTTATCACCACCAGCAACGTTTGCGGTACTCACTGTGATACCGCATTAAGCGGAAGTATTATATGATTCACACTTCGCATCATGGTTTTGGTAAAATGGCCTCAGAAAATAAATTATGGAATTGATGTACATAATATATAGATTTGAAATTATATTTAATGAAATGATGGGACTGAAAATAAATAATTTTACTTCAGGTATAATAACTAAACAAAGCAGTTGTGTGACGTTTCATTTTATTATGAGTTGGTGGAAATAGTTAATCATAATTGATGAATTACTGTGTTGTTATAGGTTTTACATACTTATGCAAAATTTTTGATTTAGACATCTAAAAGTACGTGAAAATATATAGTTAAAAAATTCCGTTAATCCGAAACTAATACTAATCGTACATCATTATCTTGTGATCAGCTGGTCGCCAGTGGCCTCCGTTGCAGGTCAGGTGAGATTTATTATTTATTTTAGTAGGTAGTTAATATTTGCCTGTTTAAAATACTGATATGCATTAGGGTAACTAATTTAAGAGTAGACAGTAAATGTACCTAATGGTAGGTTGTACGTAAGTAAAACAAGTTATCAAAATATAACGTTTAATAATATTTTATTTTTTTACAATAATGTACAATAAATTATAAGATTATAGCCAACATTCCTATATTTTTTTTATTATAACGCGACGTATCCACTTAATTATGATTGTAGGTACAAGACGACTAGTCCATTATAGTTTTAAATTCATTAAAAATCAGATGGAAGTGAAGGCAGTGCGGCCTCGGCTCGGGGTGCGTGCGTGCAGCCGCACGTGCTTATTGAGGTTGCTGGGGTCTCCAAAGGCGCGTAAGCAGTGCCGGCAGCGGAGCGGCTTGTAGCCCGTGTGAGTGCGGATGTGTATCTTGAGCCCGTACTTGCGCGAGTATAGTTTGCCGCAGTACACGCACACGTGGCCTTCGCGCGAGCGGCCCCACGCCGCCGCCAGCGCCTCCAGCGCGGCGGGCGACGCGGCCGCCGCGGCCAGTGCGGGGGGGGCGCGGCGCGGGGGGAGTGCTGCGCGCCTCGAAACGGTGTGCTCCCGAATTTGACTCGACATTTGAGACAATTCCTTGGTCATCTGCTCGAATTTCGCAAGACAGTGTCTCCAAAAATCGACGACGGTATATTCTCGACATCCCAAAAAGAGGTGAATCTTCAGTGGATTCGGATACTCGAATTCCGCTTGGCACTTATGGCATGTGTAACTTTCGCTACCTGATGAACGTAAAATTATAATTTCGTGAGTTTGCATAGATAAATGTTAGCTGCGATTATCTATTGCTCTAGACACCTGTCTCTCATTTCAAGAGGATAAAATAATTGGGATTCGTCTTTCACAACACTAAGTTATATGCATCATTACATGGGTAAATGTTTTCGGGAAGTAGGCACGCCTTCATTAATATGCTACAATATGTTCTAAGCTGAGCATCGGAACCTCCCATATAGTCCCAGCATTAGTTCAAACCCTCTACTTAATGTATTGACATATGCCATACTTACACAGTGAGTGTATTGTGTACAGTTAATCGCAGGACTAATATAATTAGTATAATCGTTACTATAATTGTCACGTTTTTTTTATCAAAAAGACGATATATAGTTCTTATGTTGATGTATGGTTCTTACAACGTATACATATATGTCGGATGTGTGGAAACTGACCGGTAATATTAAGTGGCGTAAGGAATGGCATGTCGAGCGCGGCGAGCGTGGCGGCGTCGGGCCACAGCAGCAGCTCGTGCAGCGGCGGCACGTCGGCCACGAGCCGCAGCCGCAGCGTGAGCGCGGCGCCGCGCGGCTCGGCGCTGAGCTCGGCGCTGAGCTCTGCGGCGCGCGCGGCCGCGCTGGGCGCCAGCCGCGCGCGCACCGCCAGCGCCGCGGCGCCTGCGCGGCTCCACAGCGCGCCCGTCGCATCCGGCTCCACGTACACCTGGTAACCAGACAATTTCTATTAATTTGCTGTTAAATAAAACACGTTCTCTATTAGCACGCGGCCAATGCGGCCTTGAACACCTAAGAACACATTTTCAAGG
>DWME01010357.1:0-10269 GCA_018244795.1 Parelbella ahira ahira
AGTAAAAGGAAGCCTCATTGGAAGTTGTTGATATCACAGAAGTAGAAGGTAGCCTCCATAAAAGTTGTTGATATCAATAGACTGAGTACGAGAAAGAGAGCTAGAACTCTTGAAAGTAGTGCTCTCTGTCTTTTGTTTGTTTTCAATTTCAATTCAATATTGAATTTTAGAAGGTAACATAAAATTGAAATTAGGTTTAGTAATCAATTTACCTATTAAATAGACACTACGTGTATGAAGAGATTTATGAATGTAGCAGAAGTGCGCCAGGTCTACAACTGTAGAATATTTGACACTTAGTAACCCATGCCTATTCTGTTAAAAATCTCACATGACGATATTATTATAATAACAGTAGTTATTTCATTACGGGACTTAAACGTAACTGGCGAAACGTTGGAGTGTCTACACTACTCTGCCTACCGCTTCGTGAATTGGAGATGTGATGTTATCTTTTTTTTTAAATTATATTAGCAGTGGCATTGATTTTTATATGAAAGATTACAAAATATTCAAGTTTTAATTATGTAATTGATCTATATACATAACTATGTAATGTATAGAAGAATATAATATTGTTAATATGCCAAGTACAACAAGTTTTGGAACTCAACATTTATTCGTCTTGTACATTAAACTTACAATTAGTAGAGCACCATTAAAATGACTAAAGGCCCATTAAGCCGGTGTTTTGCAATAGATTGTGTGATAACGCTTGATATAAAGATGGAATGTAACTTGAAAGTGATTAAATTAGCTGCCAGTTTAAGCTATTAATTATAAATAGCAATAGGCTCGCGTTTGCCGGCAATCTTACCTGGTGATAAACGAATTATAGTTTAGGACGTAGCACGCTTACCTATACAGTTCCTATTCACTCCGTCTTGTAATTTTTAATTGAATTACTATAGCTTTTGAAATACTTGGTATAATTTACGTACCAATAGTAATTTAGGAATACGATTGGCGAGTTGCGATACGTACTTATTGCGTTTTAATACATGGCTAGAAATGTGTTTACACTTGTTTCTAGTGATCATTTGGCACTATATTTTTATAAGGAAGTTATAGTACTGACAAATATATCTGTCATATAGGACTGCTTTAGGCACAATTTCAGGGTAACTAAAATAACTGCCACTAACTGTCCTGTTCCCACAGTGCTGTTCAAGGTCGTTAGCAGATGTCTATCGACGGCAGCGACCAATTGTGGCTGCTGTGTGCTGGTTTGACATTCTCTTCACTTGAATTAAAAAAAAACCTTATATTTGTGTGACAATATCTTAACATATTTACTCAAAGAATATACATATGCAGGTGTAATAAAATTTTAAGAGCTATTTAAAATAATGATGTATTTACAACTTTAAACTTTTTACAATAGGTAAATGATGAATACAAGTACATTAAAAAAGCAATATATGCTATAGGTATGAGTAATGCTAGAAATAAAATTATACAATAGATGTTGCCATGCCTGCTGACATATCTAAAAACGGTTATAATATACATATTATATCGTGGGCAGCACTAAATCAAATTATTCTGGAATATTTGTCCCCAGTAATATTTCATTAGAATTACAATATTGAAAACACACAGTACAGATATAAAACAATAAGTCCAAACGTTTTTTTTAAATACTTGTCCTTCTAGACTTATTGTTATAAAACCTTATGGCCTGTGGCATTTTCATATTACAACAGAGACCATTATACAACAATTGACAACTTCAAATCCAACTAAGTATCTAATCAGCAGATATCGCTCCTCGGAACCTGGTGTCCAGGCTGCCGTATGTGGGCCTGTATCTGGGCGTCCTGTGGCTCCAGGGGCTCCGCCGGTTTTTGTAGCTGGAGCACGCGATGAGGCTGTTCATGGCGGGCGGGCGGGATCGCTCTACACTGATGCCGTAACGACGACTGCAAGGCAAACATAAAAGTAAATTACGTAACATCACGCCCGTAATCACTTAAGAGGTAGGCAGAGTGTAGTACACTACCACGCGTTACGTTTACGTCCAACCGTGGAATAGGTGGTGTGCCTAAGACCGGGCACAAATCTAGAATCCGAGCTATTAGAAATTTCTACTAGAAAACTAGAATATTACATTAATATTAAAATACAGACTATGGCCTTAACTCTCTCAATATGAGAAGAGACCCATATTCCAACAGTGGAATGATGAAAAGGTCGAAAGACAAATAGAAAAAAAAAAAAACTGTGTTCTAAATACAAAAAGAAAACAAATAGTAGTTACGAGCTTCATTCGAAGTAACCGTGTCTTATTACTAAAATAGTTCTCTGTATTTTTTGTTCTGCCGTGGGAGATGAAAAGAATAAGGGATTTGCACTCTTCCTATCATACTCTATGTTGAGCTAAATTATGTAATTAAAAATATCTGTGAAGTTTATAAATGTAACTTTTCTGTATTTGTATTTATAAATTGATTTATATAATTGCGTTTATTATATTTATAAATGGATTTATATAATTAATATATATAATTTATATATGTACATATATAATGTATATAAAAGTGTTTCGTTTATTCACTTCTTTGTACATTTACCTCTTCGTCTTCAATAGTCTTATGGCGAATGGATCTTCAAAAATCCTACCCTTCTCCGTACTAAGCAGAGCGGCAACATATCTTGTGATTAATATAAAATATTACATTAATGAATATATAAATAAAAATGGTATAACAATAGTTAGATAATAACAATAATCAAATTAAATATATATGAACATAAGATAGATTATTAAAAATATAACTTACGTACTAAAAATAACATACAAAGTTAATATCAGTTGTGGGAATTATTGCATCATTATAATCAAACGTAACTTCGCGTATTATAATACATATTATAAAAAGAATATTATATCTTTCAAATATTATAGTACTGTAAATTAAATGGTGTAGGAAATATTCCAAATTCTTCTTGTTTTATAAAACAGTCTTTAATACAAGGCATGCGCCTTTCAGATTACTGGTTGCAATAATTATTCTTTACACGAATAAAACTTGGAGGCGTCAATATATTATACAATGGATATAGTGTTTTATCTATTACAGTTAATATAATGTGAGGTACATGTTATATTGACATACTTTTATCGATTTCGTATCGATTTTATTTATTATCAATATTAACTCCTTTGGATATATCCAATACAGCCATATGTATAATCTTTTAAAGTTTTATTTTGAAAAAACCTCTTTTAAATGCTTAGTATTTGTAGGTTTAATACGTGTTGGTATTCCGTCATATGCATTTAAAACATCTTTTTTCTGAGAGGTGAGCCTTTTCCAAGAGTGGATTGATAAAAGAAATGATAGTCACGATGATCTTGTTCATGACGATGTCCAAACTTGCGCAAGTTTTAATAACAGTTACGATCATCAATTGCTTAAATAAATAGCTCTGTCACTCAATTTCTATGTTAAAGAAAAAATTCTCCAAACCGTGAACAATTTAACAGGTGACTGACCAAAACATTTCTAGACTAATTTTAAATGCCACTGTGGTATGGTGAGGGTCTACCTTTTGGTCCGTGTGGTGGGTACGATGAACTTGTCTCCATAGAGCACACTTTCGTCCAAAGTGCCATCCAGCTGCAGTAGATCTCCAGCAGATACCGACACATCCATCTTGGAAGTCCGATCACATGTCCACACAAATAATAGGACTATTACCATCTGGAAAGATATATGTGATTGAATAAGGTATTTTGATAAATCAAACACGAAAAAGTAATAATAATCCACGCTAATAAAAAACTGTAAGGGGAATAAATTTTGTACAAGAAACGTTTTTTGAAAACACTAATTGTTACGTGCTACATATTCATACGATAAAAACGGTTTCATTCGGTTCGAAGATTTTGTTTTATAATTTCCGTTCCATTATGATATCTATGTATTCGTCAGAAAGCTACAGAAAAATAGATGGTAAACATTACAGGACCACACTTACCACGACCAAATGCAAAACAAAGATGAAAAGAGTGGATTTCCGGAAGCCGATAGAGTCGAACAGCAGACCGGAAACAGTGGGCCCGATGAAAGCTCCGAGCGCAAACGTGGACGTCCACATGCCAGAGACAAGGCCATAGGTTTCGATAGAATTTGGTAAGCCGTTTGCACTGTAGACAATTGTATATGGGGCTCAGAATTTAACTTTCCATTCCAGCCGTTTTGAGTTTCAATCTTCGCATCTTTTTCTTTACAATAGTTTTAGTTCTAAATACCTATCCTTTGCAGTAACGGTGAAAAAAAAAACGTGGGGAAATGTGCACCCTTTAGAGTGCCCTATAATGTTCTCTAAGGTACATGAAATTTGCTAAACCGAATTTGGTCAGCGTGCGGACTGTTAATAACAGACGAACAGTTTCGTCGATTGCACCGCAAGAACTCTACCGATTTGGCGAGAGCCTCATTGAATTTCGATTCGGTTTTTTTTTCATTGATATCCAATTTTGGAATCCATTAACTGTGAATTCGTATGCCGGCCTACTTTTTTTCTTGATTCCTTCATAAGAAAAAAAAATGCATTTCATGTGTGAAAGGTTCCTTAAAATTGCATTTATTCTCTTCATCCAATTGACATAAAATTACGATTTTCAATCGATTCATAAACTATGTTACTGTGTTTTTCGTGTCATATGATTAAGAATTCTTTCTATACACAATTACTTACATTGCAGTGCTGAGGGCATCAGAAAATGAGGCGACCAGCTGACTGCCCATACCCAATCCGTGTAACACTAGTCCTAAGATGGTCACCCATAATATCCTGTAAAAAATGAACTGCCATGATAAAACCTAACTAAAAGAACAACGAATTGCCCACTCTTGAGGAAAAAGTAAACTGAGAGACGAAACAAAGGACAGAGATCATGGAATAAGCTATTTAATTTTATCACACACCTACGTGTACCTATATATTTTAAAATACATAGTAATGGATATTTTGAACCGGATAAAGTAGTTCACAATGCACTATTAAAAATATCCTCAGAAAATATATATTGATGGCTTAGATTTATTAAGGGTGTTCTACGCATAAATTGCAACTGGAAGTTAGTGATCAGAGGACAAAGGGTGGCTCTTGCCAGACTAGGACAGAGTGCGATAGAAGTTATTAAGAGATATCTATATTCAGTAGCGGACAGAGAACAGGCTGACGAAGATAAAGATGATGATGACGGTGAAGATGATGATGAATAAGAAGAAGATGATGATGATGATGATGATAATGATAATGATAATGATGATGATGATGATGATAATCATGAAATCGATTGTGATGAATCAAATGTTCAGAATGGAAATAAATTTGAGTATCCTATTGTTGTAACATCTACGTTGAACGTATAAACAGTTATACATATAAATGTAAAAACTATTTGTTTCCTAATTATTCATTATTGCGTCAACGTCAGTTTAATGACCACAAAGTATAAATTGAATTGGAGATAAACTCTTTCATTGTTAATTAAAATATAATAATTATTGATTTTGCGTACGAAAACCCATAATCTGAGCTAATTAGTAGTTAATGAGACAGTAGATAATTACATTGGTTAAAACATAAATGATTGTCTATAACCTCTCACCTTTGAGGACTTTTGCCTTTCGTATATAAAACGTATTATAATCAATTGTAATGTTATTGACCCTGTCATTACTCTGTTACAGTGTTGCCAGATTAGGTTCGATTTTTATCATTTTAATGCGTGGGTACGCCCTTATCTCGGTATTCAGGTCAATGTTAATAACGAGAAGAGATAATATAGATGTAGCATAGCAAAATAATTATAAATTATATTAATCTTAACTATGTATTATAGGATTACATTGTTACTGAAGTGAAAGATTTATCTATAATAAACTCTAACTAACAATATCTTAGGACGACTCAGAGTTAGACATCTGATCTTAAAAGCTAACCACAGAACTCATAAAAAACATACATAATATGTAAGTTTCTATGTATACATTTATGTAAATAAATTTACATTCCAACAGCCAAAAGTAATCAGATAGACAGTAATCACATAAATATTAGTACCGGGTCTCAATAGTACTTAAATTTGCATCATCATTATCATCATTTGCATTATCATCATTATTTGCATCAGCATCATTATCATTTTCACTATTATCACCAATATTCTATCTTAGTCTAATGCTAAACATTTTCACTGAATGAGCGCCACCGCGCTAAGTTTTCACCTTACTACACCTTTGATCTTTCACTCTTAACATACATACATACGTAATATACATATGTACGTATATATTTAAATCCCCAAACTTACGTAGGCATATCTATGAACGGCGCAGGTCCGATCAGCACGAACGCGCCCGCTATGAACATGCAGCCGATGACGGTGACGTATTTGGGCTTGATGGAGGGGTGGTCGCACAGCCAGCCCCACGCGGGCGCGGACAGCGCGTACACCCCGCCGTTGATCACGAACATCAGACCAAGGACTATGGGGGAGAAGTTGAACTGGAACAAGGGTTTTTGACATAAGATCACGCTTGTATTCTCCGGAAGAGGTGCAGTGTAGGACACTCCCACGTTTCATCAGTTACATTTAGGGTTTTTAAATTTAAATTTGAGTACTGATTTTTTTCAGTGATATAATTTTGTAAAAAGATGTTTTTAATAATTATTACTAAGTTAATTCCATAAGCCCAAAGGTGTCATGAGATATCTTTTCGGAATTGTGGTAAAAATATAGCTGAGTTTGTGTAAGATCATAATTACCTGTCGCAAGTGCGGTTCAAAAGTCGCCTGCAAGAACACAATACTCATGCTTGTGGACACGATACTGATTGCCGCGAGCAAAACTCCAGGTATCTTCAGCAACGTGATCATTGATGCTATAGAACATTAGTAACACATTTAATATTATTGTATATCATTACAGGTCCTTCAATAGGTATACTTTTATTATTATGCTATCACGCCAGATTCCTTAAGACATAGGCAGAGAGCAACGAGTGCTAAATTATGTCCTCACAAACCTCATGTTTTAATGCTAGAGCAATCAAACCAGACTAACAATAAGTAATATTAGAGCCATTACACAATATTATTGGCCTGATCCAAGGATATTGTTAATATGTAATGTAGTATTTTACATTTGAATAAAAACATCTCTGATATGATATACATACAAAACGGTGTTACAAATTACTGTTGTTAAAATCTCGGTAAGATTCTAAAGCGGGGCCACATTAGATTATATGAATATATATTCTCATTATTTGCTAAATAGAATAATTAAATTGAAACTTTTTTATTTTGACAACTTTAAATTGAAAATTAAATTTAAACTGAAATTTTTAAAACCTCTCTTAATCAACAGTGTTGCCAGTAAAATAATGGCAATAAATACGTTTACATATGTATGTGCCAATCGAGCTTATGTTTCATGTATTATCATCATCATCATCAATATCTGATAAAATATATCTATGCTTTCATATTACATTTACTTATTTAATGATCATTATAATCATCATCAACTTTGCTACTGTTTTATTGTAAGACACCAGTATCGTCTCAGAATGACAGGAGTTAAGGCAATTTACATATAAATATGTACATAATAGTAAAAAAATGTTGATAAAAACTCACGTCCAGTAGGTTTCAGGTCTTCATCATCATACATTTTGGGCAACGACAAATAGCTTAAAATCGCCGTACAGAATAGTGCGGAGCCCAGCACTGCAAACGGTAGTGAGTAGCCGCCATAAGCGTATAGTGCTCCGCCCAGTGTTGGGCCCACGATGAGGCCTAGTCCGAAGAATGTCTCAAGGGATGCCTAAAAGGAAATATGAAGTAGTGTTTAGTAGTAACAGAGAAATAATACTCATGTAACTGTTACCGAAAGTAAAAACACGAGATACGTATTTTTAATATTTGTTTGGGTGTTACTGTATGCCAAAGAAATGGCAAATTGGAAATTCTCAGAAGAATTAACACTTCGCATTATGAGTGACACACTGACTGAATAATTTCTTATTAGCTATCAGAAATGCCTTATGATTGAATATTTTAGATTTGATGCAGATGGAAAGGTCTCGAAAGTCCATACTTCATCAATAGAAGTACGGGTCACTTCCGACTATGTAGATAAACGACCTAAAGATGATGGTGGAAAAGTAGACTGAAAAGGCTCGGAATATATCGAAATTAAGTGTTGCGATACCCATGAGGTAACTTATGAATACAAGTAAACTTATGGCAACTTTAAAACTAGTAAATAAATCATTGGATTTAATCAAAACCTGAAACATATCAGGTATACATGACATCATGACAAATAAATACACTCACAAACATGGTGGCGACGTTGTTAGGGAACTCCTTCGCGATGATCGCGAATGAGGCAGTGAGGAAGGCCGCGTTGCCCATCGCTTCGATGATGCGGATGAGGAAGCTTAATGTGATGAAAGGTATATGACCCTCCACTTTGTCCAGCAACCTGGTGAAGGGGAACATGAAAATAGAAAACTTACATGTGTATGTTTTTTCTGGGTAGATCGACTAGTGCAGAAATATCCGAGGTGCTTCTTCATGAGCTCCCGTCGATGCAGCCTTTAGCTTCTGAGATAAGGTCGTACATAATTTTTTGTCCTTTTCTGACATAAAATACAATTTATTTCTCTGCATCCTTATTCATAGTTTCAATATAACCGCTTGATAAACCCTTTCAGATTCGTACGTGCAAGAGTGTTTAATATGAAAACATTTTAGGTTTGAAAGACAGTTTATAGAAATAGATACAACGTAATGTTTTTGCTAGTAACCGGTTACTAGCAAATATCATACCATAAAATTGCTATACATTGATCAATATTTGTTTCATATATTGCGTTATGACGTCACACTCAGTATATAGAACATAGGGCTATAATGCAGTAATATGGCGACACAAGTATTGATGTCTTACCCAAATAGTATAGCACATGTGCCCGTTGTGAAAATACCAGCGTTGAACAGAAGTCTGGGTCCTATCCTATTCAAGTGGGCGCCGTACACAGGACTGATCAGGAACACCACCAGCTCAAATATGCCAAAAACCAACCCATACTCCGTCGCTCGGCAACCCTTCTTCTCGGCCTGTAACAAAAGAACCAATTAAAATATGGTTATCAGTTTTAATAGAAACAGATTTTTGAGTTAATTGTTTTATACATCACGCCTATATTTCCCCGGAGGGGTATTCAGATGAATGTAGTACACTAATAGGATTCACCAGTTATGTTTACGTCTGACCATCGAAATAGGGGTTAGCCTATTGCCATACACCGATCACAAATACATACATCCTGATACCACTGGAAATTTCACGTTAGAATAACCTAATAATACGTTATCTTTTGATCAGCAGTCGCGATTGCAACCATTCAACTAATAGTGTATTCAATTTTTTATAATTTTTTATTATATTTTTAATTCATTAATATATCCATTGTTTTAATAATTTCCATTCATGACCACACAGCTCGCAATAGAAACCGTAAGCGAAATATTCTAATTCAAACTTGATATAATTAATTAATATAGTTAGAAAAATGACTAATCAATGTTAAAGACAATAGTTGGCACTTGGCAGATTCACATGCATATTAACACCAGGCCTTTTAAGGGGTACGTAGAGAGCACGAGAGTGCCAATCTCTATTCTTCCAGGCATGCCGTGCTTCCACATTACTCTCTTCACACGTGCTTGGCGGTTTCCGAGACTCCTTACTCGGACTCAATTAAGCATATAAGCATAACAAAGCATATTTACAGTAATTTATCAGATAGATCATGTAATTTGATGACCTATATACAAAATAAGGTAACCGCTATCAGTTCTCATCACTTGCTTGGCGTGTTGTATTGCGTTTATTATTTTTAGGATCCGCGCCTAGTTATTGTAGGCGGCGACATGATAACCTAAGGTTATCGCAAGGCGTCAGGCAGTGAACGCCTAACTATAGATGTATCTGTGATTGCGTAGTTACCAACGCTGGGTTAATTCATAATGCATACGAACATGGATGGGATTATGGTCTCCTGTCAGCAGAGGCGACTGCCGATCGAGAGGTCCTGGGTTCAAATTCCGGGTCGGGTACTATTGGATTTTTCTAATTTTGAATTTCTAGTAGTGACTTGGAGTCTGGATCAGTGCCCGGTGTATGGCAATAGGCTCACCACCTATTCCATGGGACTTAAACGTAACTGGTGAAAC
>DWME01010358.1:0-10268 GCA_018244795.1 Parelbella ahira ahira
ACCGTCCGTAAAATTCACAAATGCATCACGAAAAAACTAGCTTAGACAATCTTTAACAATTGACACCATATCTTCATTTATTGTAAGGTCATTAAAGCTTGAAGAAGGTTCATTTTGAGGAATTTTTTTATATGAGCAAAGTATATTTTTGGCAGCAATACATTTTATGTTATCTTCCTTATACATACATCAAATATATTATTAATATCATAATCAACGCAAACGAAGTCGCGGGTATTAGCTAATACTACGAGTATATACGAGTATTTATAACCATTTCTTTTACAATAGAACAGACAATAATATAGATTCTCGACGAGAACGCTTCAGTTAATATCAAGTGATAATATTACAACGTTATTGTATGTTGACAGCGTCCAAACATTATTGTTCAACGATGTTCACCGGAAATCGTCTAAACGACAACATACAATAGTTACGAGTATATAACAAGATAACCTGAAACCGAAATCAATGGGATAATTGGATCCGAATGAGACGAACTCACTAATTAGGGCAGGTGGATACGATAGTAGTTTTTGTTTGCTCTCGTACGGACCCGTTGTGCTGCCTACGAAGAGCGCTCGTTGGATACTTACTGGTCGTAGAGAATGTTGAGAATAGAGTCAGGGGATAGATAGGCACTCATCTGTCGCTGTGGTTTATTATAACGGTAAGTGGACATAAATGAAAAATGAATCTGAATAAATAAAAGTTATACAACATCTCGCCTGTGTTTCCCCGAAGAGGTAGGCAGAGAAATGTAGTATTCCCACTTTCCAACAGTTATGTTATAAATATCATGTAGGTACATATATTATTATTTATGGATTAAAAATATAAATTTTAAACAAAACCTTGAAGTTGTTTTAAAAATATATATCTAAATAAATTCAACAGTATCTTGAATATAAGATTGCAAAATAATAAAATAACAAGAATGCATTCCACCTGCGATGCTGTAATTGGTTTCGCATGAGACGAACTCACTTATCAGGGTAAGTAGATAAAAGAGAGGTTTTTGTTCGCTTTTCAAAAGATATCTTGTGTTTGCGACGAGGAGCACTCGGAAGGTACACAGTACACAGATCATTACGACGAATGTGGATGAAATAGTTAGAAGGAATATACTACTCAGCTTTAACGGCTGCCTCCAATGCAGGTAACTCGTAATTTTGAACCAAATATAACTTCAATAGATAAAAACGACTAGAAAAGATCTTTTTATATTTGACACTAGACATTTGGTAAATAATTTTAAAAGCTGATATTCAACTTTATACATTTGATAATGTAACATCAATTTCATTAACATTAACATCATAAATATTTTGCACTAATATCACAAAGATTTATTAAGAAAACATATTGCAATATTACAACCTCAATTAAGCCAACCCACTTCAAGACAAGAGTTCGAGAGTTAGCGACAATACAGATTAATGTAATGAGTGAAGAAAAAAAGCTTAAAGACATCGACACCGAAAAACACACTTCATATGTCAAACAGTAAATTTAATGAACTGCATTATTTAATCTTATTATAAAGATATGAAAGAGATATGGTTCTGGAATCCTAATTCGTGCGGCCCGTGCATGCGGTTAATAAAAACGAATACTAGCTAATAGCATGTACAACTAATAATCTTAATAACAACTTATAATTATTTAATTACCCGACCATAATAGTGACGAGTCTGTTCAAGGTCACTCGTAGATGTTCATGGACGACAGCCGAAATAAGTGACTTGTTACCTGACCATCTGTTACTCTCTGCATCTACAAAAAATGCATACAAACTGAAAGCAGCAACTGTGTTATCAGTTGCTCGCTTCGCTAATGGTATTCGTGCAGGTGCTTTCCGATTTTGTTACGGTCTGCGTACCTTATTTTGTTTTTCAATGGACTCTATAATCAGCTTTACCTTTAGCCGTAACGCTTACGTCTAGTTCTCTGGCTGCAAATGCTTTCGCATTCCATCTTACTTGTTTTTCTTGCTGCTGTGGGAAATGTAAGAGATTTTCCATCACGCAGCTCTAGTGAAGATTAGTGAATATGTAGGTCAACGATCAATTAGTGTGTGGGATGTTTTCAATGTGACTTTAAGCTTCTAACGAAGTTTACCTAATGATAACAATCAGGACCGTCTTCTTAACATCTCTTCCGAATGACCGAATGTGTCATGAAAAGTCTCTACTAACGGTCGCCCATCCAAGAACCGATCGCTCACCACGATCCTTACTGATACGTATCGCTGCTGTTTTGCAATCACTCTAAGGTCGAGAGTACTTCCACTTGCATCTAGTTATTGTTGAATTCTCTACTTGTACTTCCGTCACTGCACCTTGCGGTCTAAGCAGACTTGTAGTACACTATACAGAGTAATGAAAAGACACAAAGAGTTCTAAAATATTGCGGAACAAGGAAAGCAGCGTATATTTAGTTATTGTATTGTATGTAACAAAAAATAATTCCAATAATTTATAATAAAAATCTTATTTTACGACGATAGAACTGGGGCCCCTGGAAAGTGTTACATGACCGTTAGTTACTCTCTTCTA
Organism: Parelbella ahira ahira; assembly: GCA_018244795.1. Taxonomy (NCBI): domain Eukaryota; kingdom Metazoa; phylum Arthropoda; class Insecta; order Lepidoptera; family Hesperiidae; genus Parelbella; species Parelbella ahira. Next base: position 2,562 of record DWME01010358.1, read on the forward strand.
ATGAATAAAAGTCATTATACAAGTAATGTATTAAATTTATTTCCTCATTGAGTACAAATAATCATATTATCGTACTTTTTGTGTTAATTAAAATCTTTAACCGGTGAAAATGTTTAGTCTTTAACCTGCCAATTGTATTCCCATATAAAATTTTTAATACAGTATATACATATGTGGTCGCAAAATTTTAGTAAATTTCTTTTTAGACAAAAAAAAATTAAATACGAACCAAACTCGATGTCAACCGTTCGACAAGGCACTGTACGTGACCGCGGCCATACTCGATTAAACTTTTTCATAACGCGGACGTATAAGAGAATTTTCCCGCACAAAGCGCGTCAAAACTAAAACGTGGCACGTGTCAATTCGCAACGAAAACAATTACGCGAACAAACGGGTCGAGTAATTTACATAGAGGGGTGAAGTCGCCCGGGGCGAGACGCGATTAAAATCCCTAAAATACACGTCAACGTGTTGACGTTTTGATGAGGCGAAATAAATTGTGTTGGGGGCGAAAAGATGGCCCCCGGGAGAACGTGCCTCAGGGAAATGAAGCTAATCATCTGGTCTCCACGTCTTTTTGTAGCAATGTTCGTGCGTTGCGTGTTGTCGTACAGGATAACATTGGCACTGTTTCTCGCCAATTAAACATTCCTGCTGTGTGGGACGATCGTGATAAATTATTGCGCGTAAGTTCAATTGTCTGCGGGAAAATCGCTTCGTCATTTCAATATTTCCCCACGATACTGCAGAACGGTGACAGCAATATATTATACCGTTGCCAGTATACTTATATAGACGTAATGTTCTGCTCATTATTTTACGATTTGAGATTAAATAAATAATAGGTACCTAAAGGAAATTTTGGGTCCATTTGACATAACGCTCTTGAACATTTGTTAAGATTGAAAGTACAGTGTAGGGCGAAAAACTAAAATAATAAGGTGAAAAAAATTATTACTCTAACCAATAATTATTATTATTAATATTTTTAAATCTATGCATCTCATTTGTACCTGAGTACCGATATTACCTTTAGAGGCAGTGTAACGTCAATCGAACAACATGGTAGTTTCATATTACTCGAATTTTACTAAACGTTTGACGACTAACGCTTTCATATGACACTCGTGTCACATGAAAGCAGTTTCGAAAACAAAAATAACGCAGTCTTACTCGAGAATATAAAAACTCAGAAACGGTTAGATGTTTTTTGACGGATTGCTTTCATCTAGTAAAATATGGGACAAAACAAAAAGTGCAAACAGCGAAAGTTTTTGACGAGATCTCGTCACACAAAGAGCTGACATGCATCGGTGCGATTTCACTCAAAAGTTTATTCAACTTCTTGGAGCGCTGAGCGGTACATTATTACAATTCAAAGCAAAAGTCGATTTTAAAACAAGACAACGCCGGGTGCATCCAGCGAAAGATTTTGACGATGTCGTGTGTGACACAAAAGGTACTTTTTCGTGCCCACTTGAGAGGTCTCGACTGGAGCATCTCTGTTGGGCGGGTACATCTTCTTTTGACTCCCTGTTATTTGCGCGTTTCGTTCGTTTTCAAGTCCTTCGAGGGTCGTTCTTTGATCTCGTTGAACGGAATCGGGGGCCAGCGAGCCCTGGAAAAGGCGTTTGGAAAATTGGAGAGCACTTTTTTTCTCTCGAATACGTGGGTATTTGGGTATATTTACATGACGTCTTTTCTATGGCTGACGAGAGTGAACCCTTTAGAAATTTTATTCTGAATGTAAATTATATTGCATTTTCGCGATGGTATGCTTATTAAAGCCCTACATTTTTGGAGGTAATCAAAGGCTCGGGTAATTTAAGTTTGTTTTTTTAGTATATACCAAAATATAAATATTAGATATATTATATCTATGTAATATATATACTCAAATAAATAATTCAATCCCAAAGCAAACACATCTATTGCTTAGGTAAATAGACTATTGCATGCATTTCGAAGCACATTCTTATCCAATACAGTTTTAATCTCCTAGTCGTATTAAATACTTGGGCTGACAATATAAATATTTGTTCCAGGAGGGAATCGAACTCCAGGCCTACCTATCAGATACCTTAAGATGAATATTAACGATCTAGTCGTGATTATTTATTATACTATTCATAGAACCTATGTGGATAGCACTGACTTAGAAAAAATATTTTTTATTCAAATTATAATAAACAATAAAATATTATTTTTTTTCAACTACACGTGAAATAGCACTTCAGTAAAAGTTTACACGAAAAACAATGCAATAAAACGCATAAAGGAGTAAAATATAACGTATAATACATATTAACATTTAGAGAAGAGCAATCTCCACTCACATTGGGAACCGAAGTGGGTCAGATGGGAGCGTTGTCCGCACATTCCGTATGTATGGGACGACGGTCGCGGAAGACGTATTTAAAACCGAGCGTTTGACTGACCGCGCGATCGCTGAATACTAAAAAGTTACCGACTCCCATTTAAAGTTTCACGACGCAGACAATAACAAACGGCCACGGAGAAAATTCTGCTCTACGAGAAACAATTATATGGTATGAATTTATAGATGTAATCTGCACATATGTACATATATATGTATGTATATGGTACGTATGTGTCTTGTGTTAGTTATTATTTTAGTATGCTATTCCTCCAATAAACGTATTAAAAAATTTGCTGTATCCTATAAAATTGAACGGGAACAAGAAAAAATTATAATTTCCAAACTTTGTCTGTCACTCTTTTTGCTATGACCCAATTTAATGTTAACATAATCTTGATATTGGAATAGTTACATTTACATCTTAATTTATTAAAAAACATTTATTAAAATAAATGAACATTGTGGTAAACAAATTAAAATAATTATAATGTATAAGGTTAGAAACAGCGCGGTTAAAAGTTCAATTACAAATGTGCGGCGAGTTCCGTACAAAAAAATGGACGCAACAATTTTAATACTCAACGTAGAAATATAGTACCAACTTTAGATCGAATGAATACCAACGGAGATTCGGTAGATTGGTAATGTATAATTGCTTATAATATTATTGCATAATAAACTTAGAATACGAGTATCAAGGATCTTTAGTGACATCTATCATGTAACCTATGAGAGTTTAGCGATACCATTTAACGTTTATTGTAACAGAAGAGGTGTTAGCCAAAAGTGAGCATCGTAAGCACATTCAATACGTAGTTGAGAGATGGTGGCGGTGGACGGTGGCTGGGGATGACGTACTTAAAACCACGCGCTTGAGTGACCGCACCGTCTTTGAATACTAAAATAATACCATCAGCTTCATTTTAAATTTTTGCACTGTTGAGAATTCTCAACGGTCACGTAGCTACCGTGAGGGGAAATTGTTCTACGAGAAGAATAAACCGAAAAATATTGTGGATATTCTATTATCATAACTGCCAAAGGTATGGCGGCGGTTGGTGAAGCAAGCCATCAAACATGATGACCACGACCACTCTGCCAAGAGTCCAACGATGTAAAAGGAGATTATAACAACAGCGGGACTTAAGAAGAGTTGCAACCGGCCAAACACATTATATCGATCATGTCGGATTGCAATTATTGATACCCCTAATTCTAGATCAATGAAGTCTAGAACTGAGTATCAAAGAGAAGCAAGCACGCCGCATTATCGATTTTATTTCTTATCCAGCAACATCAAACATATTTCTTAAGTAACATCCCTATTTGTTTCTTATAAGACGATTCAAAATGTCTTATGAGGAAAAACGACTTTGCCAATATGTCTGCGTGTGGAGGGTTGGTAATAATAATTTTTATTATGATTGCCGGCTAGGAACCCGGTAATAAGACTGGTACATAACGAAGCGGGCAACATAAGCGTGCGGAAATATAACTGAGAAATATTCGCCCATAAAATATTTTACCGCTCGATTCGAAAACATGTATGATTATTTACGAAAATTTATGGTACACTCATTCGGCTAACTAATTAGATCAATAAAAGGAATGTTGTGCAAAATAACTTTTTTATAGTCCGTCCTAAGTCAGCAAGTCCTTAGCTACGAGTAAGTTATAGCTCATTCCGTGACCTAAGAACTAACTTGAAGAATTTTTGAATAAAATGTGTTTTATTGTTAAATATCCTGTCAATGTAGGATCATGGGTAACTCGGCCAGGCAAAAATTCTAGTAAAAATTACGATTGTGGTCCTTTGAATATATTTTTGTTAATGTTTCAATTTCCGAAAATATATCAAATTGCGATTTAGCATAATGTTATCTATGAATTAAATATGCAATGTGCTAACCTCTAAGTCGTAATGCGAATCCCCGCTGGAGCTGCAGGGTAGAATATGCTTCGGGCCGTCGCTTTTGCGGAAGAGAACCGTGCCCACAAGTGGGATTTTAAGGGAATTGCAGCCTACGATGTAGTCACATTAAACCTAATACCTCAAGAACACTTTAGTTATTCTGCTTAATGTTAGCACTGATTGAAGTTTTTGTTCACGTGATTTAGGAAAATAACCCTTCGTAATAATACTTCACCTGCTTACCACAACACAAGATCTCTTGATGCTTGCTTTTGGATCAGATGGCCGGGTACAGTGGAGTGTCCTAAGATATTATTATTATTCTCATTACCTGCGTCTATTTCTGTACCTAAGTATTTTCGTAAAATCATTTATGAAAAAATAGCATTTTGCGTTACACGGCCGTTGGCAACGTCACGTACGATTTTTTCCCAATTTTTTAGCACCTACCTTCTTTAACTGAACGTTTCAATTTTCACAAATTTTGGCGTCCAAAGATTTCCCCAGAGCACTTTGTTAAATTAGCCCAACAAACAGACCAATTTTAATGGCGCCGGTATGACGCAAAGGACAGTTTGCTAAATTATTTACGCTCCTCAAGAGGGGTGTTTTGTTACGGTAACCGCTCTTAAAATGCCTCTCGTATCTTTCTCTCACGTTTTTTAATTATGTTAATAATCATTTAGATTGAATTATGTCACGACGTTAATCATTATAAAAATGCGACGCCTTACATATTTATCAGTAACGCCATCTGTGAATTGTTTTGTGTAATAAGTCATTGCTCATCAAAATTGAATCACAGATGTCCTTTGTGTTATAGGCATCAGCTATTTTAAGTATTTGATAGCCCCGTTGGTCTATCGGTTACAAGCGCGAGTGCTGAACTGTCAAGCGATCCGGGGTCCGAATCTTTGATCGATAAAAATATTATAGGGACTTTCTAACTTAAAATGACTAACAGTATTATTAAATCCTCTTTTACATGGGTAGTATAACAAAATTGGTGAAAAGTGGGCGAACTACACTAGTCTGTCTATCCCTTCGGAGACAACCAGGCATGAAATTTTGGTCAATTATAAGCTACTCTAAAGATGTACTTTGAGATTTACTGAGATGGGTATCGACCGTGGATAGTGCTACTACGTGCTAGAAATCATGTTAGATTTTTTATTCTCCTTACAGTTCCCTTGGACGTCTTTAAAAGAGCACGGTAAAAAGTTTTCTAACAAGTTTACGTGTTTATTTTGTTGCTTACAATTAGTCGAAACACGTGCACATTTCCGCATCGTATCAAAGATCTTAATACAAAAACAAGTCTTAATACAAGACGCTGCTACGCTTGGGGAATCCTTAGTCGTCGGCTCCTATCTTTTCAGCCCCTCGAGTGCGGGACAAATTAAAAAGAACTTCTTTGTACGTTAACAATGCTGTGAAATTAAAAGTCTCAGCAAGAAACGGAGACGCTACCCGTAAGAACAAGTGCAGCCTCAGTTCTACTTAACTCTACTCTGCTTTACGCGAGATCGGTTTTCAGGGTGCTCTGCGAGCGTACTTTATTAATCCGGTTTTTTTGCTATTAATATTTCGCTTCGGTATCAAAACAAAGCAAAGAATGCATGTTACGAGGAGGAGCGCTTACGTACTCGCTGAACTACACATATATCCTATATTCTCCTTAGACATTATCGAATACAAATATACATGTAAACATAACACTATTTTAATTGCTTGTTAATTTGGAATATTGGAGACATTATTAATACATTTTTTATAGACGCTACACTTTCACTGCAGCCTCTGTTACCGCAGGATCACGATTAATGTTTATAACTCTTAAGAGGTATAATGATATACCTGTTGTTTTATCGAATCAATTATTCACAACGTAGAGTGCGCGCGGGCGTAACGAGCCGCAAATGGATGGAGCCTGCGGTCCGAGCGGCCCTCACGGGACTCTATCTCGTATTAGATCCGTGAGATTATTGTTATATTTTGTTTTCATTAAAATGTAATAACATGTTTTTATGTAACATCGTATCCAATAATTTCATCTCCGTGAAAATTTTTAAATAATCGGGCTTCCTTAAAAATTTTATGTAGGCATAATCTTCGTTTTTGTACGTATCCATATATTAATACATGAAGAGCAATCTTCGTACCCCCTTTTAAAGAATGAAAGGCGTGCACGGAGTGATGTTGGCCTTGATATATGTACATAGTTAAAATTTACATATAACATGAAATAGAAACACCTTAAGATCAATAAAAGGATACAATCATTATTTACGTTCCCATGGTCCACTGTCAGGCGTATAACAATCTGTTGTCAATCGGTAGCACGGAGAAAAGATTTATAGAAGTGTTAAAGACCTCAATATGTTTCAACTGTAAAATTTTATCGAATTATGCTCGACTTTCAATTGCTATTAAACCACTAGAACATATGTATGTACATATATCTATCCATAAATATTCATCCGTGCATAATATGTATAATATAATAATAACATTATAGATCTATCCTACTTGTATAATAATATCTGAGTCTAATACCTGGAATACTATATTAAGTATATTATTTTTGTATGTGTATATACATATGTATACAACTCTAATTGTCATAGTGTAGTACCTATGATTAATTTCGAATTAAGCATCTATGGGTATTTGAATGGTCTGGAGATATTTTTTATATCAATATTAATGCCGAATTAAGTATGTACAATGAATTCGGCCGTATTTTTACATCAATTATTGGCGCGCGCGTGGTCGTAACGAGTCCCAAATGATAATGCGGTCCGAGGACGTCTCATGAGACCCGGTTCTCGCATCTTCGTAATTATAGCTTACTAGAAGGCCAAATTATGTATATACTCGTAGTGAACAGCACTGGAATACTCAGCAAACGTTTTGGATTATGTTAGGTTGACCGTATATCGCTATGTACGACTGAAATTGTATTACGAAATATGTTAAGGACTGGTGATCTTATTTTAGTCCCACTTTTGTAACTTAGGACGTACATAAGATTGCGCTTTTACCGCTAAACAGTTCAATTTATATAACTTCAACTTAAATTTTTTTTTTTAAGTTATTCAGGGATTTTGATATATCGAATGATATGAATTTGTGACGTCACCCAATAGACATGATCTTTTTTCTCCCTGTCATGTCTACACCAATCTTCACTTCGGAGTGAAAAAAAACCAAATGTATGTAATTTCCAATTGGTACTGAATATCCGACTAACGTAATGTGTAATCTTTAGAAGTAAAACTACCTTGAAATACTTTATTCTTTTTCATTAGTTCTATATATACATATATATAGCATATAAGCAGTGGTAGCCTAGTGGTTAAGAATTCAGCCTCTCATTCCGGGGGTCCTGGGTTCAAATCCATGGCGCGCA
>DWME01010359.1:0-10268 GCA_018244795.1 Parelbella ahira ahira
ATTTTAAACACTTCAACAACTTCAGCAGTATAATAAACGTATTTTCTAATTAATATTACGATTATAGTCTTGGTATACCTGTTCTAATATCCTCGACCGCGCCCAGTAGCTCATCTTATTGAAGTGTTCGGTGAATCTTGTTAAGTTCGGTGAGCTCTCCTCGGACTGATCCCTCGGCCATGATAGAACTTCCGCTGTTGTGATGCGTATGAAGAGCGCGGCGTCGAGCAGGGTCATCTGTTCCGCCAGATCGGTGGCCTTGAAGTCCAGAAGCGTATCGCGTCGTAGAGACACTGTTCCATAGCATGGCAGATCGTATTCATATCGATTATTTGTCTGTGAACAAAGATCTCATTATAAGGTGGGGATTTTGTTGTTTTGATAGACAGACAGCGAAAAACGCGAGACCCAAAGAAGGATTTTAAGTAGAGATACTTAGGTGATTTCTCACCCCTGGTAATATTTTATATATGTTGTGAAACTATATATTATTATGAAAGTAGTGTATTGTCTGTGGTCTGCAACAGGTGTACCTATAACACCAAGTGGTCTGTGTGTTTGAATGTCACATCAATAATAAAAAAAATGACAAGAATTTTCAAGTTTCCTATCTTATTGCAGGTAAATAAAGAATCTTTCTTGAAGTCATAATGCTTCTGAATATTTTCAGATTGTATATGTATAATAAATACTATAACTCACGTGTTGGAAGTGCAACTGTTTTTGTTTGTCGACTAGTATTTGTCTCAAAGCTTTCGCAATGGGCAGTTCCTCCGCTTCGACTAACCAGTAAATGAACTTCATTATGTCTTGCATCAGAGACCGATCCAAGTCGGCCATCCTGAAAAGAATTGTAACAAATTATTTTTGGTACGTCATTAATAATATAAATTATTTTATCATCTTAGCTCGACATATGAATCTTCTGTCGTAATGAAATGGGTCAGGATTACGTCAGACCGTGTGAAGATTTTTACTAGGGTAGCCAAGTGCAACACCTTCGCCACCGTTTCAGCCAATGACATTAAACTTTTATAACGACCCTCATTTTTCATTTCGTAAGGAGGTATGCGCCAGGTTCGAACCTAGGCTTCAAATAATGGGAAACGAACTTATAGCCCGTCAGATCGTCGGCAGTATCCACTATCCACTATATTGAATACACAATCTGATCGGTGTGGGTGGGGGGAGTACCGACGTGAGGTCCGCGACGACGCGCGTGAGCAGCGCGAGCGTGGAGCGCAGCGCGTGCGCGCGCGCGCGGCCGGCGCGGCGCAGCAGCCGCGCCACGAGCTCGCGCGGCGCCACCCACGTGCGGTACGTCGCCAGGAACGCCTCCTGGTACGCGAAGTCTGCGCACACACGCCGCCGTTACACCGCGTCACATCGCCTCAAACCCGACCGCTCGGGTGGACATTTATTTTGAGCGATTCCACCGTGTTTCATTCGACCGCGACGCCTCGTTATAGTATCGATTTATTTTTCCCATATTTTTAATATGGGAATCCTCGGATTGCCGCGATCGCATGTGAACGGTGCTCATGTGGAGGTAAACTCGCAATATAAATTTTTCGCTCAAAATATAAATGTTCACCTTAAAATTCAAGCCTACCTGCTGCGTCGTCGGACATCAAAAAAAAAACATCATGTACAGTAAATATTACGTACGATGTGTTATACTCCGAGTCATTATAGTGTCTTACGCAGCAAGCGAGTTGAATATATCGTTCACTTAAATGAAAGCTTTAAAACCAGCAACACACTTCTGAAGTAATTTCGTACGAAAGCAGTTAAATTGGCAGATTAAATATAAAGGTGTCATCGCAAAGCTAGATAAGCTGAAAATCAGTGAACTATAAAAATCACACTAATTTTATTGCTTTTCTACTACTTTATATATGTATAAAATGACAGAAGAGTAAAACTAAAATTTATAAGAAAATATTCGAATATAATCAATATATTGATTGTTAATAAAGTTAGTACTACCTTTCAATCAAAGTAATATTTATATAAAAATGCAATAATATAATATCATAATTATAATTGTTTAAAATGTTAGTGGAATATTAATCATTTTGATAAAAAAATAACTATATTGTTATTAAGACATAGCAAAGGTGCCCATAAACACAAAACAAGCAACATTGGCGAAGCTTTTAATAATATTAGTACAGAACCAGCCAGATTGTCTCAGCCCCAACTCATACAATGATTCCAACCACTTACACTCGTCCGTCTCTGTAAAGTGAAAGCAATGAAAGTTAAGAGGTTAGGAGCGATCGGTCCGAGAGAAAAAAGCATCATGAAATCTTCTAATCTATAGAAATGTATATTTCAATTTAATTAACTGAATTCTATATCGTAAAATACTTATAGTATATTTTCAGAATATAATTTATATTGAACATTTAACAACCACATTGAACAACATACATACATTATGTTTCAAGTATTTAAGTTAGACCTCAACGAAACAAACAAGTTGTACAGTAACATGAATAAACTTGTCAGTATGAGGAACATAAACTACCAACATTGTTACCACGTCGGAATATCAATTGTATTAATTTAACAATATTTTTATTGTTCCAGTACTCCAGTATGACATTATAAAGAACAAACATGCTACGACAAACACAGAAGAATTTGGAGAACAGTAACAAGATACAACAATCCTTATACCATGCCAATGAATATAAATAAGTACATCAATGAATCAATGTTTGATGTGATGGAATTCCCTTTGTAATCCAAAGTCGATTAGTACTCAAGATAAAGTCATTTTGCACAGTGAAATATCGTAAATGAGTTAACCTTAACTATTGAATTTAACAACTAAAGGCATTTTGCAAGACTAACTATAAAAAAATGTTATTTTGAAGTATTTCACATGGCAAAATAACTTATAACAAAATAACTAATGACAATAGATTTGCACAACCTATGTCCTGACTCGACCGGCAAGGTGGATAAACTAATAACGGGAGTGGAGGGCGGCGGGGTACCTTTGGTGGCCTTGGTGGCGAGCACGATGAGCGCGTCGGGGTGTCCGCCGCGCACGTCGGGCCCGTCCTTGTTGGCGCCCTTCAGCAGCAGCCAGGCGCTGATGTCGTTCTGCAGGATGATGTCGTCGCCGTCCGCCGCGCCGCTGCCCTCCACCGTTATCGACACCGCCGGCTCGGGGTTGCCCTCGCTTCGCTGAAATATGTGTGCATTATATTAATTGTTAATGAGCAATATATTACATGTGTATAAATGAGCACTATACGATTTTATCATTCTTTGCAAAGGTAAGTATTGTTTATGCGAATAAAGTAGTTTACTATCTGGTTTTACAATTATTTCTAATTTTAAAGTACATATACGAAAACTGTTATTAAACATTGAACTCTACTAATACAGGTTTACATCGGTCTATCTTGAGAAATATCAATTTATATAAAAATATCTACCCCTTTTTAAATACAAGATTAAAGATAAAACGTCAATGTTTGGATAGAAATGTTAGAGTTTCATTATTAAATTATTTAAGTTATACGGATAGAGATATTTAGCACTCGGTGCTCTCTTGCCTACCCCGCATAGGATCTGTGTTAAGATATAATAATAATTATACAAGTTTCACTTTAAAGCATGTTTGGTTACCTGCGAAGGCACCGGCGAGGGCGCGGGCTGCTGCGCCATCAGCTCCAAGTCGTCGTCGTCCAGCGGGAACTTGCCCGGCGACGACACGCTCACGTACATATCGTCCGAACTCTACCAACGGACAGCAATAACCAGGCACATTATACTAATATTACGATTTCGTTCATAATATACGAAATTATTCGTATAAATGTTAAATACATGAATTAATCTCCGAACAGTTTATCAAACGTCTATTAAGTTAAACTGCACGAGATATCTAATCGAATCGCGTTTTTTACAGCCGAGAGGCGAACGATTACTGACTTATACTGCGATCGCACAATCTTTTGTGTGCTGACCTCGAAATGTACAATTACGATGTATATATGTAGTTATGCAGCGTTAACTAACCACGTTGTTCATGATGGACTCGTCCGCGGAGCTGTTGTGCGAGGACGGCCGCGGCGACGGCGGCGGCAGCAGCTCGTTGCTGGAGTTGATCGACACCTGCGAATTATAATTTTTTTATTTATTATTTATTCAGACAGTAATGTCACTTCCGTTATTTAATAACATAACATGGAAATGACTCTAAAAACAAGATAAAACATCAAATTCAAGACAAAATATACATACATACGTTAGAAATAAACAGTCGTAATATAAATTGAAGAATATTTTTTTCATCGCTTCTCAATAGTATTATTTGTACGTGCATAGTGTGGATTGATGTTCGTGACGTACCTGTTTGTTTTTGTTCATCTTTGGCGGCAAGGCGGGCGGCTCGGGGGGCACCGGGCTCGATCTGCTCGAGGTCTGCATACTGACACTGTCCTCGGAACCACTGCGATCGGGAAAATCAGATGTTGTAATATACCAATATGACTAATCGTTAAGTGATTTCTGAAATGTATGTTGTATTATCGCGTGGAACACACCTGAGCGGCGGAGTGCCGAAGTGCTGCAGAGTGAACGACTGGGCGATGGAGCGCTGCACCTGCTGGTGCCGCTGCACGCTGATGGCGCCGCCGCTGGACTGCTGCGCGCTGCAACGCCGGAAATTACATATATCTCTAGCATCGTATTTACTATAACCACATTGATAATAATAAATTGTTCACGAGCGAGCATATATAAAAATGTAAAAAGTTGCTCTATTGATATAAAAAAATAATTAAACCGAAGGCATCTCGAAGCGTGCAATTTACGTAACGTTCTAAACACTTGCTTCTCACTACTCCTCTTTCGTACGACTGCATAACGCTGTCGTGTCGCGATGTCGTAAGTGGCTACGGTGAGCGGTTGCGGAATTGGTCTGAGCGCGAGTTCACGATATATGCACATACCTGGCCAGGTTGTAGGTGTGAATAGAATGTCTGAACATGTCGGGGGGCGCGGCTGCGTTGTTCGGCGGGTGGCTGCAGTTGCCAAACATCTCCATGTAAGCCATTACTGCGCAAATGTACGAGAAAAATTATTTTGAATCCTATATGAAAATATGAGTGCGAATAAAATTATTAGTCAAAAGGGCGTACACTAAGCACGAAGGCTCAACGGATACTTCTATATAAAATAAAATAAAAAAAGAGCTATGACCGGCAAGTCGGAACGTTACAGAGCTGAGGCGCTACGTGTTCTGTAATGAAGCGCTAAATGCATCCATCATCTCAGGTGGTGATAATTAAATAGAGCGAACGGAATTCCTCGGCTGTTATCGACACAAAATTAAGCGGCGCAAGCCAATTAACGATGTTCAAGAGCGTGAAGTGATAAGCGAGCTGGAGGCGGCGCCCGCGAAACGTAACGTGACGTATGCAAGCTGAAGGTTGCCACAAGCGGATCTGATGACTCTCCACACTGTCAGCATTATGGAGTGGACCTGCGAGTTGTGAACCCCAAAGCCGCTGCGATGATACAAGTTCTCCGTAGACATATATCGACTGATACAAGAAAAGCAATATTTTAGCGATAAAATTTACAATTTAACAGCGATTAAAGATTCGGAGCGTGATCGTAAGGTTTGCGAAACTTATATACATATACAAGATTTGTATGTACAATACATACTATTCAAGCGGTGAGACTATGATTACCAAATGATATTTTACGCCATAGAAAAACACTACATGTTACTAATTGAAATGTTGTAATTGCATATATTGCAATATATGCGAACCTATCTCAATTAAACGTTGGCAATTAAAAATGTGTTACAAATGTTGTGTAATTATAATAACTCGCCAATACCTACATATTATGTTAGACAGCGTGTAATTTTAATGAAAAAAAAATTTACAACCAAAATGATGATGTCATTGTCGCTAAAGGACAATGTACCAAGCATCAGAGAAATAAGACTCAAGAAATCCTACTTCCGCCTGGACCACAAACAAGTCCAGCGGCGATAATTACCTACTCATTAATACATACACAGAAATGTTCAAACCAGATCCTTTACAAGATAGACAGAGAGAACGGATTGCCAACTAATTGATATTTGTCATCCTAGCAAATCTGTCTATTACAGTTCAAAAGTCAAATTTCAAAGATTGAATGAAGCTCCAAGTGTTGTACAATCTACAGAGAGCCGGGCTGCACGAGGGTGGGCGGTGTGACTGGTGTGATGACGGTGTGATGGCGGTGTGATGGGGGTGCGGTGGGGTGTAGAGCTAGGGTAGCGCTGCGCATGCATAGATCCACTCACCGCTGTAGGCGACGCTTTGGAACACTGCGGCGCCGCACCGGCACAACAGACAAACATGCCGTTATAACCCCCGCACGTCGGCGCGGCGTGGGCGTGGCTAGCGCGCTCACACACTCGACAACAGAACCTTCTACATCTCTACCTCATTCTTTGCGTTTAGATAACGCTTTTAGTATCCAGTATGTATTCAATTTTAGCAACAATAGTAGGATAACTCCCCATACAGCCGTCTGAGCCCAAAGTAAGCATCGAGATAACTTGTGTTATGGTAACCAGACGGCTCAAAAGCTACGTATCATATACATATAAGTATATACTGGTATATATGCTTTACGGATAAATCTAATTAAACCATTTGACTTTAATCACACTAGCAACGCCCATGCCCCATTCCCCCCCCCCCTTCTTTATTATAAGACAAGCCCCCACGTACATACGATAAGAAACACAATCCAGGTATAATGCATCCAATTATTCTCCGTCAGCCAGACAACAGTTCACGTTTGTGTCATGAATGTGAATATGAACAATGAGAACACAGAGAAATTGTGCAATAGTCAAGAACGAAAAATATAAGAACATCTGTGTAAACATGTAGGTAACAATAAAAATGAATTTGTTGTGTGAGTTTCATAGAGAATATAAGTATTCATCATCTCTATAGAGTATTGTGACAGGCTTCCTTCTCAGGACCTTCTTATGACGAGTAGAATCTGTTACAAATACAATATATAAAATATTCATTTTTTACATGCTCTCGATTATATTTTTGTAGGAAATTATAATCGTTAAGAAGCTTATTATAGAGTTACAATACATAAATAAAAAACATTGTAGATGTCGACTAACTTGTAGTGAATAGCGGCAAATATTCATGTACAATTCATGAATGCTGAAGAAACGTCTTCTAAAAGTTATTTCAGGGCCATTTCCTTTCTATAGACCCATATGTATTCAAATATATCATATGTAATAAACAGCAGGAATATTTCAAATTAAAAATTACATTGAACATTGAATATCGGTGGTGCTCAGATTGATTGTAACTAAGTAATTAATAACAAACTTAAGTACGTTAAATGAAAAAAATATATCCCAAATTTTGGAATAATTCCAGTGCTGTTTTCATTTAAACGTAACTGTTGACACGTGCGAGTGTACTACAGTTTTCTGCCTATCCCTTTGGGGATTACAGACTTGATGTAACTTTTTTTAAATATGTTATTTAGCAATGTTGATTATTGATTTTTTTGTTTTTTAAAAACCAACGCAAAGAGTACTATTCTGTATAGATCTAGAACAACTCTTGCTATGCTTTGCTAGCTCACTTCCTATGACACTGATGGTGTTTTAAACTTGTGGTTAAGCAGAACAAATATCCTAAGTGAATAACAAAGAATTGACCACTATCGTTACATATCGGATGTCAAATACGACATAACGAACTTGTAACGTTCCCAAAATACCGGCAGTAGAAGGAGCACGGTTTACAGGTACAAGCAGTTGGCGGTGGTGTGTGTGACGGCGTGTGTGGCGGTGTGTGTGACGGTGTGTGTGGCGGTGTGTGTGGCTGTGTGTGTGGCGGTGTGTGTGGCGGCGTGTGTGGCGGCGAGCAGAGGGCATACTGACTGTGCTTTTTCTTGAGCGGCAGCGGCGGCGGGCGCGGCGGGTGGTGGTCGGCCAGCGTGTGCGGGCGCGCGTCGCCGTGCAGCGCGCAGCCGCCGCCCGCCCTGCACAAGCGCGCACTTATTAATATTACGATCGACTGGCATTTCATTTTTTCTACGGAACTCAAAAACTTTTTCTAAAATAACAGTAGCCTAAGTTACTTCTCGTAACATCAGCTATCTACCGGTCAAAGTTCCATCGAAATCGGTTCGGCCGTTTCAGAGTTTCTACAGAACAAACTGAAGGAGATATAATTTTTTTTTAAATAATATAATGACCGTTTTTATTATTACATTAGAATGAGATCAATAATTAAACATCATACGTTAAAGCAGTTTATTAACATTTTCAGCACGAATATTAACACGTTTATTACGATTATTCATATTTTTAGGATTATTTTACACTACTGTAATTAATGACTGATGAAGTTAGTAAAATTTACCAGGGTATAAGTTTACGTATACATAATTAGTTTAAACGTAGTGTTAAATGTAAAATTAGTCAATGTTCAGTTAGTTATAAATCCAGTTACAGACACCACGAGCAAAATTAGTTATAAAACGTTAAAAAATATTTAATAGTAAACTCGGAAATATTAATGACTAAAAATAATTCTTCAACGTCTCGTTCATACTTTTAATAACAGAAAATTATATTGTGTAGATCATAAGTGCAGTATATACTTACCTAGAATAAATCCGAATTAAATAAAAAAGAGTTCATTATAAGGTTATTAATACAACACCTTCACTATTAGTTGAGCCGGGAAAGTACAAAGTTACACAAAATAACATTTTAGATGTAGGAAATATAATAGTGGATTGTTAGCAATGACTGCGGAGAGGGTTTCGGTTTATGGACGTTGGATGGGAGAATTAGGGGTAAGTGGGAGAATGCGGTATTGTTGGGAAGCGCGGGGGTGCGCGGCGGGCGGGTACCTGATCTCGACGGAGGGGAAGTGCGCCTGCAGGTGCGCTCGCAGCGCGCGGCGCGTCTTGGCGGGCAGCTCGGGCGGCGCCTCGCCCGGCCCCGCCCCCGGCCCCGCCCCCGACGACACACTCGCTAACCTACCGTATCACGCACCCATTTATCGCCTTCGCATTGCGCACGCGTACACACGTTATATAAACGTATATGTTAAATATGGAACGCATCTCATGTCGTGCTAAAAGGTATGATCGATGTACAGGCGTACGTACGCATGGAAAAATTCTGGGAGAAAATTTTTACTATGCCGACTGTACGACGGCAAGAACTTATTAGAATTTATGTTTTTAAAGTTACATAAAATTTTTGATAATATCTCCTGTATATACAAGTTGTTTTACAGACATTATGATTATGTTTACGTATGATAACAAAACATTATTACGTATTCAATTAATCGACAAAAAACAAAAACTTTTAAAAGTTATAAGCAACCACCTCAACATGCCAAAACAGGGGTTCCGTGTACATAGATAGAATAGATGTGTGCGTGTGTGTGTTTACAGACGTGTGTACGATACGAACGCGTACAAAGACACTCACTTCGTGGAATGGTGCGTGGTAACATTGTTCACATTGATAACATTCATGCAGCTCTCAAAGCTCTGTCGGGTGCACTTCATTTCGCTCACAAAGTCTGTACTGTCAAAAGTACTGCAAAAACAATAACGGGAAGCATGAAGGATACAAGAATTTAATTAAAGACAGACAAACAATTAATATGAAACGTGAAATGAGTTTATTATTAGTCAACAAAACGTCGGAACGACTCAAACGAACGGTGAACATAAAACGAATATTCATAACGGTTAGCGGACGGCGATCGTTACCTGTCGGTGTGACTGGTGTAGTGATGCGAGGAGAACGTCGACGTGAAGCTGTGCTCCGCCGATATTTCCGAGTGGCCCACCGAAACGAAGCCAGATTCATTGGAAAAACTTCAAAAGCAACATAACAAATTGGTCGTATTAATTACAATAGCAGTAAATCGAATGCGACAATAATACATGCACATTTTTTATACGTGGTCAATATAGCGACACGTAGAGAGTAGAAAAAATATAAATAAACATACATAGTCGGCATATATAATTAATAACATATCTTCAAATGTAGTACGCAATAAAAAAAAGACAGAAATGAGAGTATCTACATAATATAATAAGGAAGTCAACGACGTATAGAGAAGGAACACAGCAACACCAAAAAATAAAATGCTTCAAAAAGTGGGGGGTAGATAGCGGCGGACGCACCGATTGTGATTGGAGTGGTGCAG
>DWME01010360.1:0-10267 GCA_018244795.1 Parelbella ahira ahira
TTATTCAAAATTGGTTCAATAGAACACTTTTTGCACGTCAAAATGAAACTACCACCGCTTCGGAAGATATCTCGCTACGGAGAAGAAATATATTAATAATAATGTATTAAAATTATTTCCTGGGATTATTTAAAACATGGATGAATAGGCAGTTTCTAGACGAGCGTGCTACATACTAGGCTGCATCTCGCTTTCCATCAGGAGGGATTACAGCCAAACAGGAGCCTATTTCCACATTAATAAAAAAATGTTTACATTTCCTAATATATTTTTGTTCTTAATTAATGATGTGTAATAATGCAGTACCCACTGCATTGCAGTACCTACATGTATGGGTAGAAATGAGCGCGTACCAGCTGCAGCGTAACGCTGTCTCATGTCGGATGCCTCCGTCCACTCTGACGCTTCCGTCCTCTGTATGTCACGTGAGGAGACATTGGAAAACTTTGCACATTTTGCGACGTCCATATATTAATAAACTGTTTCCTTTAAAAATTAAGGATAAACTTGCAAATTCAATTCTTATATTTTTATTCTGTGATTAATAAAGATAATAAACAGTTTGGTATTGAAATATATGTGAACAAATACTATAGAAACAGACGTCTCCGAAACCGACATACATGTATGAAGAGAATGATGAACGCAAAAAAGCTTATCAAGGTGTAAGAATATTTGGCACTCGATTCTGTCTACTTACCCCGTTATAAACTCGATGTGGCGATATAATAAAAAATATACATTAACAAGTATGATAATAATACTAATAATACTGTCCTCTAATTAGTACATTTTCTACTATGTAAATACTCTCCCAAGCGTAACTAACACACACATTGTTTACAACTGAAATATCCGCCAATCACAATCCGAGACCTTATTAATCTCTACGTATTGATAGAGCACGTGGACGTTGATGAATGATACGATTACAAATGGCTCTACACCTCTACCACTCTACAATCCGTTAGAATTAGAAAGCATAGTTACTTATCTAAGGATGCAATAATTTCTCTACATCTTACATCCATCATAAAGTTGAAATTAACTTTAGCCAACAAGTAGGTATTACAGAGGAGAGTAATCATTTTTTATCAAATAATTGTCTATAGATTCAACAAAGACGGATAATATGTTACTTTTGGAAAATCATAATGATGATTTGTTAAAGAAAACTTATCGGTATCATCATAGCAACTGTTACTGATATTTTGGTAAATGATGGATAGTACGAAAACTTTTAAATAGTGCTAATTAATAGCTTAAATATCTGACTTACTTCGTCATTTGAAATATTTTACAGTACAAGTTCTAATGTTAAGAGTTTTATTAATATTACTAACTAAAATAATTTTACTAAAATATAGTTGACGTTTTCTTAACGAAACATCATTACCTATGGATAAATATGTAATCGGAAATGTACCAAGTTTAAACACACGAATTATTTATATATTATGGCAGTGACATAATTATTACCGAAATTAATTTCCATTTATTCTAAAAGTACTCCTCAATAAACCATTGGAGTTCTTTCTCGGGGTTCAACTGAGCTACCTGTAGTCGATATATAATATGTTGTAGACAACACTTCGTGATTCTTTTTCATCCTTTTTCAGGACCTCTGCTTTGGACCGAACTAGGTATATCACAATCTACAAATTCCAATACATCTTTGACACGGGGAGAAATGTGACAGACTAAAAATTACAATACTGTTGTTATACATATTACCGCAATAAATCCTAGTATTGTTAATCTATTAGTTTGCTTGTTAAAACAACACAAGTATCTTAAACTGAAGATAAGATGCATTGCGCAACAAAGCCATGTTTTCTCTCAATTGAGACGACGATCATATCATTGTCAGAAATACGGAGTCCAACTGACGTAAATACTAAGATTCGAATCTTACCAATTCATATATCAATTAACATTGGCGCCAGTCAACGAGAAACACGGTTCAACTCAGATGGCAATCGCCTCTGGAATACGCTGCGTATTGCGAAATCTTAGTACGCAACTTAATTAGTGCAGCTAACATCGGCTACGCTGGTCGTATCGCAAGGTACGCCAGTCATCTTAAGGGCGCCCGCCACACATTTTCGGCGTGCCTTTTCGATGACTACGCCACAATTCGAAAAGCCACTAACTGAGATAGATTCTACTAATAACTTGTAATGTTATTTGAGTCACTAGACTCAAGCCTCTTTAACAAAGTCAAAAAGTATTTACAAGTTATTTAATACTAACAATATTACAAGTCAATTTTGGAACCTAGATTGTTTTAATTAAATATTAATTATAAACATATGAAGTACACGGATATGTTTACTATGGGAGACTACATATTACTGTAGAAAAGTGCTATGCAATTGATAACTATAAATGTATTAAAATTAGGCAGAGCCTTTACCATCTATGGTAAGCCCACTGCTGATAGAATAAATGTTTTTAGCAACGTTGATACTATAAGTGGTATAGGTAATTTCATAACCTGATAAAGTAAACAGTCGCACTAGTCACACATAATTATAATTACTTTCGATCGAATCGGACTTGCACACTTCGATTCATCAGCCAGAATCATTAAATCATATATGCACGTACAGACATATTAATTAACAGAATGGAAACTGGATTAAAAAACCACGAAGAACTACTTGAAAGAATAGCATTTCATAATCTGGTCTAAGGCATAATAAGGTCTAATCATATCTATGGAAGCCCCGGGACCCAATGGAGTGCCGCCAATTAGGGAAGGCCTACATCCAGCAATGGTCTTCACAAGGGTGATGATTAAGATGATGATGATAATGAACCCGATCTATTTAAGAACCGCTTCAAAGACAGTCACCAGATCCTGTATGGTCAGCCAGGTCTATTTAATAAACGTTTTAAACAGAGGATGGATTGGAATTATTGAATTTTCTAACTTGGATTTTCTGACATAGATTTTCCACTAGTGGCTCAGATTCTGGATCTCTGCCCAATGTATAGCAATAGACTCGTCACCTATCCCATGGGACATAAGACATAACCAATGAAACGTGGGAGTGTACTACACTTTTTCGGCCCCTCATTCGGGGATTACAGACTTCGGGGATTCGTGATGATGGGTTTTTTTCAAAGACAGCCACCGAAAGTGGTGTGGTCAGGCAGGTCAGTAACACGTGTCTAGTAATAGATAGCACGGTAACTGATAGCAAAGCCGGTAGCTGCGCGCGCCCGCATCCTGCGCGAGATGAGACGCGCCTTCCTGCGCCGCGCGGTTGCACGCGCCGCTGAGCGCGACGGGGCGAGCGGGCCAGTGCGGACTGCTGGTGCAATTAGGTACATCTGTGTACAGTAGTCAATTAACTTGTTTTAAGTGAATAAATGTTTTTATTCATCTCTCGTGTATAGCCTAGACCTCTATACATTAGAACGTGTGTGAAATTCTACACCTGTCAATAAAATTCAGCAGTTTTAAAAAGTTTATAAATTAAGAAAGGCCGTGTGTAATCAACACTACATAAATAATCTGGCTAGCTGGAATCCGTTTCACATTTCATTGATAGTAATTTACTTCGGTACGTATTAGCGGAGATCCAAAAACATCTGTGCTTAGTAAGCGACCTCCTCATAAATTGACCCCAAAACAATGGCCTTAGCTCTTTCATTCTGATTTTAAACCCGAACCGAACAGTGCAATGATAAAAGCGTTACAAAATAGCTGCACAGTCCAAGTGTCCCCATCGTCCCCAGTTGGTGCGCATCGGTGTAACATTACGGCTAGTTGCCGGACATCGCGCGCTCACCGCGTAATTTCACTCAGTCATTAATTACTAAAAAACAAGGTCTCATACGTACTATCTGCGATTACAGTACCTACAGCCGAACCAGAATTAACATAGGTTTTGGGATTTTTAGTGCAAACTTATATAATAAGTTATATTATGATTCATTTTAACATCATCAAACCTTTTAACTTCACTGTTCATGCTAAAAGGAAAACCATTTCAAAGGTGTAACCATGAAGGAAACCTCCATAGAGATTATAGAAGTATCATAGTGATCTTTGGTAGGGAATTTTTTTGTTAAAGAACTCCGGAGACAGCGCCGCCCGTTGAAGTCTTTTGTTTTTAACGTAAGGATCCGATAATTTAACTCGTAGACGTAACACATTGGTCCTTTGTGATCTGTCAAGATAAACAACGAGGCTCGGTCAGGTAAAGGATAGATGACCGCGAATGGTAGATATACATATCTACACTAACGCTTACGTACTTTTGAGGGTACGTAAAATAATCGTTATTATGGAATTAATTAGATACGAATGAAATTAATTATTATTCTACGGTTCAGGGGTGCTTCAAGCCTGCCTGTAGAAGGGTTGACTATTGACCAGTTTACATTAGAAGTAATAGAGTAAGGATTATACCTCCCCGGTAGAGCTACATTCATATGTACCTATAGTAATGCATATTGAGCAATGCACAATGAAGGTTAAACTCAAAAAAAGTCAACAGTCATAGAGCCAGTTTCATTTGAATTTTGTAAACATGACGTCAATAATATAAATCGCTACATAACTCAACAATGTATTACAATCCAATTATTATAACACAAATTTTATGTTAATTTTTGTTCGGCACGCGCTTCGCATCTTTAAAGGAATTCAGTTCTTATAATGTAAATATTCACAATAGATTACTGTCACAAAATAAAAATTTACACATTAAAGCGTGGATCCGATAGATATGCAAAATTTTATATCATCTGACAATTCTGTAATGCATCATCATGCTATAATATAGTGGTCGATGAACTCTGATATTGTGTACAGTCGGTTATAAAAGTGTAACGCACAATCGAAATATTTATAACATTAAAACTAAAAATTAGAAATTATTTATCGTCGCTACTTTTTAACAATTTTGTAAATATCACTTTTTATATTAATAAATGCAGGCTGATCGTGACATCGTAGTACGTTTCGATGTACTGATGTTCTAGGTACGCCTAAGCTTGATTAAACGCTCTGGCCACCTATGAGCAGAAGCGGAAACGATACGAGAAGCCGTCCTCTGGGATCCCTAACCTGAATGCCCAGCGTGACGGTCTTAAACATATACCTCTCAGAAAATTTATGATAAAGTTTTAATAGGAAACAAAATATACATATAAAATCTACTATTTTACCATTTCTGTGTGACCACCACTGTTAAACTATGAATCTGGATTAAACTGTAAGACAAAAACGATAATTCGAACTCCTTAAATAGTTAAGTATAAGAAACCTAACTAAAATTAATGTGTTCTTTATAACAACTAATTACTCTTTATTTGCTTTCTTATATATATAACATTCAATCCTTTTGTTAAGTACATTTAAACAAACGATTGGACGAACAGGAGAAAGAACATACATCCAAATTATACATGGTCTGATAATAATCGAGCGTTGAATGAATAACAATCGAGAGTTCATTGACACTATTTGCTTAGCGTTTACGTGCGCGATTGTACACAATACAGTTCTTTTCAAATATGCCATTGTAAAAACCATAGTATTGTATTGTATCTAGTGGTGTAAATTGTTCAAGATAAATACAATATTTAACCATCAACCGATATGTATTGTGTCGCTGTTATGATTACCATAAGATGTGTTACTGAAAGGTTTTCCTTTAGTCATTGTTTGTTAATTAAGACGTCGCTTAGAATATTTTATTGGTTCTCTGGGTCACCGGGTGAGTGGGCGTGTCTGTTTGTGTGTCCCTTATTGTTGTTTAATAGCTACGCTTTTGTACGATCACGGTCTCAATAGTAATTATGCGGTTATATCGGCGTGATTCTATTGAATGTTCGAATGATCTGTTGGCAATTAGATCTTTTTGTATGGTCATTATTGTACGTATAAAAGTGGTACAGTCGGCATAAAAAGTGTAATATGCTACTTTTATTTGTCAATGGATTTAAGGAGAGTATTTATTTATTATTTTTAATTACTTGTATTAATGTTAAACAACTGTCGCACGTTTTTTCAGGGAAAATAAGTGTTCGAGTTAATTTATCAAGTAAAGTATCATCACGCCTGTAATCCCTGAAGGGGTAGGCATAGGGTTGAAGTAGGTACACTCCCACGTTTCACCAGTTACGCTTACCTCCCACGGAATAGGTGGTGAGCTTATTGCCATACACCGGACACAGATCCCGACTCCGAGTCACTACTAGAAATTCTATATTAGAAAAATCCAGTAGTACCCGACCCAGGATTTAAATCCAGCACCTCCTGATCGGCAGTCGCACTTGCAACCACTCGAGCAACGAGGCATTAAGTAAATTCTAGATTGAATTATTAATTTTTACACACGAATTGTTTTTTCTAAACGTTTCTGGTAATAATAACTTAATTGTTTTAACTATTGCTCATATTAACAAACGATATAACACAAAACAAGTTATGCTCGCGTCATATAAAAATTTGCGTCATTTGCCTAACTAAACATGACAATATAATTATTTAAAGGCTCTTTATTTATTAAATACATACTAAGATTAAAATTCGATATAAAAACAAGAGCACGGGACCGCGTTGTGTCCAAATAAGAAGCAAATGCCGACACATCGAATTATTTGTGCCCTGAATATAATTTTATACGCATTTTAAAATATCTTTTCACAGTGAACGTGGGATTTATGATGGCGAAACCCGTTCGAGGGGTGGTCCGCCCCTTCAAGGGAGACACGAGGGGTCCGCGGAATCATTTTCTTACGTTTTTTCGTCTTGACAAACCCCAGCTGCCATAATACGACATGTTATAAATAAAATCGCGATTTTGACCCGTCACGCGTATAAGGGATGTTCGTTGCGAGCAAAAATTGAAAATCATATACATTTCTATTATACCTCTTTTTGCAACGATGTAGAGTCGACTTTATAATGAAATGCTTTTAACGGTGTTTAAGTAGTGTTGTTGCACCTCCGTCGATTCGACACAGGACGTCCTTTCTGCTTTGCAGCAATTATTATTGAATCGCACCGGAACGGTTTGGTATTTATGAATCATATGGGCCATAATCTGAAGCTATATTTGTTGTACTAACTACTCAGGCAAAAATTTTTTTTTTTAATGCGTACCATAAGCTGTTACTTCTTTATCCGTTAAATAATTCAATATTATATATACCATCATTTTTATTATTCATGTACCCGTATTTCTGACTACTTCCCTCACGTTGACTAACACAGAGAAATATAGCACAAATAATATTATAATGAAAATGACTGCACAAAATCAAAGCATAGCATTGAGCAGTAAAGTTTATTTTAATTAATTTTTTTTTTTAAATTACTTAAGCACTTAGATAATTGCTAGCTTAGCACAAACCGCAACCTGCAGCTTCCTGCGCTACCGTGGGAACGAACCCCGAACCCCTTCGCACTAGTACATCGCAACCCCTGTTGTACATTTAGCGTGACGATCAACGTATGTCGCCGAGTGGTATGTGTTACGGAATACTGATTTTAGAACACAAGAAACTGTCATGTCAGCTTATAATTTGTTAAGGGATTGATATAAATGCAACGCTTTTATTCTTATTTAATGTTATGTTGAAAAGACAATGGTTGAATGTTAAATCAATGGTTTTACTGATAAATTGTCAATATTATATTGTTCCTTATTGTGTAGAGAGCACCGTTTGCCAGACACCTGAATCCTTACAGAACTGGCGTTTATCTGACTGACATTTAATCAGGCGATTTGACTTCTCTGTCAACCAGTATCTGAGCTATTTTGTCAGAATGGGCAAGCCTTGGCCTCCCTCAGCATATGCTTTCTTCATTTAAGTTGTATATCTGTCTCACTGATAAAGTCCACAATATATCCAATTTAGTACGCAGAGGTAACTACAAGTATACGACTTTGACTAACCTCTGATAGGAAGGTAGATCAACTCTCTCTTACGTTATTTAACATAAGTAATATTGAGAATTACACTTATTATTGTGAATTGAACCCCCATAAATATATTAAAATTAAAAACTATGGCCTTATTACAAAACACTTTTTAGTAATAATTATTGAAAGCTTTAAATATATAAATACCGCTTTAAGTTTTGACAGCATGATTAAAATTTGGAAAGTCAAAAAGAGTTTACCATTTTTATAAGAATATAGCTTCCGTAAAATCACGACTGTAATCTCCAAGAGGTAGGCAGAGCAGTGTAATACGTTTCACAACTTACATTCCACCATAAAATAGGAGATTGGCAACAGCATATTGTGTAGTGATATCCATCTATTTATGATTATTATCGTTATGTCATCAAATCAGGTTCTCGACCAACGAAACAGACAGAAGAATATACCTTATAGATATAAAAGTTCAATAAGTGTAAACGTAAAACCTTTCTATCACACTACACTTTTCTACACACCAATCACCTCGTACAGTTTTTCAAACAAAGTTATTAAGAGTGATTTTAATTTTGGAATGTTTGTTTTTCGGTCCACTTGTTAATAAGTCCGTTCGTGTTACGTTGGTAATACTGTACAAGTAGCTGGCTGGTAGGAGACGCGTTACGTGATTCGGTTGTTAATTTAGTTCCGTAGATGTGATTTCACAGTCGATTGAACATATTCTAGAACTGCTTACTATATTTTATTAAACGGAAATTACTCACCGGTTTCAATTTTAACCTTTTTGCAAACCGCAAAGTTTGTATACGGGGATGCTTTCGATTACACAATTGGAGTGCGAACTCAATAGCTCTATAGAGAAACTGATTTAAATCAATTTGTAAAACGACTCTATAAGTACAGTCTGAGATATAACCTAATCGTGATCTGGTGCGGAGTTTTAATTTTAAAAAAATAATGGTATAACAAAATGGAATTGACCATTCGTCGTTGATGTACGTGTAAGTAGATCGCTTCTTTATTGTGTACTATGTACTGAAGTTTTTCGATTTCACGTGCGATTGTTGATCGATTTGATTCTATAGAAAGAATTACTTTATTAATTTTGAGATCCTTTCATATAAATGTTGTGATTGTTGCAAATGCATCAAAAACTTTCGTTATACCGTTTTTAATTTTCATTAGAAAACCATTAAGGTTATTGTAGCGACGCTTTGATACACCAAATTATATGAATTGTGTTATTAATTTGAAATTTCATCAGGCGCTATATCATCTTGCGAATATCCTGTTATATTTCTTACAAAAGGATATATGAATAGCGGATCTTAAGGATAGTGAGTTGCTTCGTGACTTTACATGTCCAACACTTACATTAAATAAGAAAACATCGCATAATATTTAACCTGCGTTTTCATGAGGGAGTAGACATAGGAATTTAGCACTCCCACAATTCATCTGTTGTACGAGTACATCTCATGGAATAGAGGACCAAAAACAGATAACTTTAGAACATCTCCCGTTTAGATGGTTTCCGCAGAATTTTAACATCTTCATTAAAGTGGACAAAATCATTTCTTCTTGTATATGCCAAGTATCCACATTCATATTAGGCCCCTTTTAATAGTCACTTCTGGGTCTCTTTGTAATATTTCCGCCTTGTTATGCAAACACCTGAGAAGCGGCTCAACAATTGCATTACTTTTTTGTATAAAACTTATGAATAATACATAAAAAATAATAGTAGGTAAATATTTTGACTGTATGTATAATGTGATAGGTTTACAATAATATATGGTTTTTATATACGAATTCTTTGTACAAATTATTATACATTGTATTCTATAAAGGTATTTTCATGACCCATCATTATCTATAGGGTTATTTCGTATTCATTATAAGACGCCTCGCGCTCCATATGTTTATTATTAACTTAACGTAACTCTACAAATACGTATTTTGAATATATAAATATATATATAATAGACTATAAAACGTTTGGTAGACATTTTTGTTATACTGAGCTCGACAAACAGGCAGACGGGCCACCTGCTGGTAAGTGGTCACCGTCTCCTGTGGACATTTGCAACACCCGAAGAGTGGCCAACGCGTTGCCGACTTTGAAATACCTCTCTTTGCGATTTTCTTATAGAACCCCATGTCATAGTGCTCTGGGAAAACCCCAGTCTACAGTATATTTTATAAATGTAAAATATATAGCTTTACTAAGGTCATATAATTGCGAACAAATAGACTATATACTATAGACTCTTTATATGTATAATAATAATAATAATAATAATAATAATCGACCCATTTGTCATTCCACTGTTGGAATATGGGTCTCCTCTCATATT
>DWME01010361.1:0-10267 GCA_018244795.1 Parelbella ahira ahira
GTAGGCTCTGTCTCGGCAAGCATGCTACATCGTGGTCTGCATCTCGCTTTCCATCAGGTAAGATTGCTGCCAAAGACGATCCTATTGCTAAATTAAATTTAAAAAGATTATCTACCCTTTCTAAATTATGCAAATTTAGTTTTTGAAATTTTCTCTATATTTTTTTCCTTAATTTTTCGTTTTTGATCACTACGTCTCTGAGCTGCAAAACTCTCGCCATTCGTTAGTAATAACCAGTACTGAAATTCTGACCATAATAATTCGCAAATTACATTTGTACATAATGTAACGTATTCGCCCAGATTCAGCGTTAAATCCTGTAACGCAATATTGTTATGTTCCTAAATAATATATAGAAAGCAAAATAACACTAGAAGCTTCTCGAATCTTCAACTATATAAACATGAAAAATCAATTTTCTCTGTATCTATCTTTTTGTAATTTCCATCAGCTTGAGGTTTTATCGAGAATGAAATATTATACTCAAAACATTTATACAAGTACAATCAAAAGCTTTTAAATTGTTCTATAACGTTCCACGAATTTGATAAATGACAAATCGTTTACAAGATGGCGGCGCGGAGAAGTACCTACGCTTCGCGTACTAACGGTTCACGTAATCCTAGTATAAATTGCCTAGTATAAACTGTATCATAACAAATATATCAAGCAAACTCGTAAGATTAGGACAATATCTCATATTATTACTTAATGCGGACCCGTTTCCTTCATTCACTCAGCGCTGCCTACACGTATGTCGAAAGTTAATGTCGCGAAGCGTACATTAATAATGCCGAGCCCTTTGAATCTCGTCACTCTAGTATAAACGACGAATTTGGTATCACAAGACGTGAGCGGAATAAATCAAAGTCAAATTTGTTTTTCAAAGGAATATAAAATAAATGCTCGCGTTTTTTACAAGTACCTACATTAAGAAGTATTTATCGTCACTTTACAAAGCAATAAATATGAATATTGGTTGTTTGCTTTTCTACCAGAGATATACACACATTAGAACAGTTCTGTGAATGTGGAATATGTTTGCACTTGATATAATCAATTTAATTGTTTTACTATCATGTTAATCAAGTGACTAATAAATTAATAAATGTATCTCTATTCGCGATGTTTTACTCACTGCTGAAATTCTTTAGATACTATTTACTATCAACGTTGTCAAGCCTTTCGTGTAAATTTCTATCGTTGACGCTTCTCGAGGTACCACGAACTAAAAATACCTGTTTGTCTCTGTGGTATTTTCCTTCAATCTTATTTTAGGCAGGGATAATTCTTTAAAAATTAGCACGGAGTCTATCTCTTATAAATTGGGGTGTACTAAGTGGGTCACTAGACTAGACTAGCAGGCACAGGGGCTCTAGGGGGCAAACGCACCCCAGAGGAGTGCCTCTGCCTACCCCTTCGGTGATTACAAGCGTTATGTTATGTTTTAAACAACCACTAAAGGCTATTAGACATACCTACGTTCCAGAACGCCGAACAAATCAAATGCTTCTAACCAAATAATTCTAACGTCGCTTTACTGCGTACAAGTTTTAAGACATTAAATCAGCCATGTTCGACGCTTGAATTATATGTTGACTTCATTAACGTCGCATACTAACGTCGCGTGACTCAGACGGATTGGCGTCAAATCACTAATACAACATAAACGTGCCATTGATCCTTACGCGATTAATGATACATTTGAACGTGAATACACTCCGCATCGTGTGATGCTCGGTTGAAATTGAACTAACCCAGTTGTGCGACATTTAATTTGGGTAGGGGCAAAATATTCTTAGTCAACGAATGACAGCGCCGTTGACAAGTCTGCAACACTATCGCCTAGCAGACAGCAGTACCGTCTTTCATAACATACCTACCAGTTTTAGTAATAGCACGTATAAGAACAGAAGCGATATAAACATCATAATCATCATTAACCTACTCCCGTCCTCCTAGGCCTCTCCACTGAGCTCGATCTTCAGCTCTTCGAATCCGACCGTTGCTAGCTAGTTTACGTATATCGCCAGTCCACCGAAATAATCGGCAAACGTTAATCCAAATGTAAGCGCGTGTCGCTTTACGACGGTCGCCACTTGTAAACATTTCACGGCATAATCACAAGGGTCGGTGGAAAAGCAATTTGCTTCGTGATAGGTTATGGTAATGGTACACCATGATCTCTAATCTTCAGGATTACTTTGTGGCGTTCTCCTGTCTGTTTTAAAACTGATTTTGCAACAAATTATGAAAGTAATAGTCATTAAATTATAAAAAATACCTGAAAATAATGTTCAATATTGAATTGACATATTTTTTTAAAACTGTTTTTAAAATTTTACTGGACTGGGATACGACAGTCTCGTCGCGAGGAAAAGCCTGCGTTATATAGATATTGAAAGGTACAGTAAGTTATCATACAGCCGCACCTGGCGACAGTCTAGCAACTTGGCCAATTTGAAAACATTGCATATGTATGCAGAGTATTAATTAGGTCGTATAAAAACTGCATAAACTCAAACGACAATCTATTTTTAGTCAAATTTGATACAAACTCAAGGACTTACTGATTTTGGAAACCTCTGTCACGACAGATTCATTCATTCATCAGGTTAGACGCTACTGGAAATTGTACTTGGACACATTAATAAGAATTCAAAACTGTCAAGCTATTATTAGATAAGCTCTTACGCACATTTTAATATTTTATTAAGCAAACTTTACATAGGTTCATTTCTGTAGCGTCTTTGAACTATGACAAATATGTTTTCTTTTGTATTACGAGTACAATATTCTGTAATAAAAGAACACAATATAAAAAATTTACAAGATACGTTTATACAGTATGGATTTTTTGTTCCTACCTGACAGACAGAAATAATAATTATGAAAGTGTTGCTCCCCTTGCTTGGCCCCAAGGAAACGTTTTTAGACCATAATATGATATAAAGACAGACCAAACTGTATGGTAATACATTACACAGGTAAAATTATTAAAAAAATTCACTTTATTTCCCGAAAATGATTAAGAATGAAGATTTACGTATACTAATGCTGACACTTACCGTTGGAGGGGATTACGTAGTTGGAATATTATACGGCCAACTATCGACGCTTATATTTTTTTTTAGATCAAATTTCTTAAAAATAATCGCAACTTAGTTTGTTAGGTGTACATACATAGGTGAGAGTCGGATACCTAAAAATAAAGGTTAATATTACGAAGTCATATTTGATTATGTCTAAGTTTCTAAGACACATATATAAACATGTTTCCTTCTATTGAGCAATGTAAAATCTGTTTACTCTCAGGGATTTAATTACATAGTAGATTGTCTTACATTCCTCGCGAAGCACGCCGCGTAGAAGTATTCGTTTAATTAACTCCGTGTAACTTAAGATTCCAATTATAACGCTGTGCAGTGAGCGTATTGGATTCTATTCGCGTGATATAGGAATGATTCCTTACAGATTACAATTTTGAATGTACTTTGTATTTCGCCAGATTGAGATCTGCTCAGATACATTAACTAGAAGATGAAATATAACATTAATTGGATTAAAATGATGGAGATGAATTACAGTAACGTTCTCACCTTCAAAGTTAAACCTTTTGAATTACTTCTACGTTACAAAGTTAATACTCTTGAGTTA
Organism: Parelbella ahira ahira; assembly: GCA_018244795.1. NCBI lineage: Eukaryota > Metazoa > Arthropoda > Insecta > Lepidoptera > Hesperiidae > Parelbella > Parelbella ahira. Next base: position 3,658 of record DWME01010361.1, read on the forward strand.
CATAGTTGAGTTGATTTTGAATTATCTTTTCAACTGTCGGTTAGTTTAGTTCACTACCTATCATTCTCATTTCGGATCTTTTCCCGCAGAGTAACTCAGAACTTTGCTCGCTCTATAGCGCTCTAAACTACATTTGGTTAATGGAACAGTCCCAATGAGGAGCTGCACATCAGGCTATGCCCTAGCCAACAGAACGCAATAGGTGAAGACTTTAGCCTTAAAGCACGATGGTACAGTAGAGAAAATTTCACGAAACTTCCAAAATACTATCCAGTTCAATAGCATACGTGTTTCGATTTCTCGATCCAATTTATTCCAATCGAGCTCAAATGTGTACCCCAAATAGATATACTCTTAACACAATTAGACAGACTTCAAAAAATGAGTTATTATTTAAACATGTTTGGAGAATGGTCGACCCAATTATTATTCATGCTTGTAAATATATATTTAGAACGGTGTTTTGTTGGTGAAATTAAAACATTTGTAAATTAACATACAATTCCCCTTTGACATACATACATATATTAAGTTTACATTATATAGGAACTTTATATTATAACCTTTTCATAATAATCGACCCATTTGCAATTCCACTGTTGGAATATGGGTCTCCTCTCATATTAAGAGGGTTAAGGCAATATCACTACTTTCCATAATATTACCGCTTTATTTCATATAAGCTTAATAAGCGTTATAGTGCAATGTTAATACTTAAATAAAACTCTGAGAAAAAAATCTGTTTAGTCTTAAAAGTTTCCAAGAAATTTCGTGTTAAAACTTAAGCTCTTATTGCAGCTTCTACTCAGCCTTTGTTCGAGCTTAAGTACACTTCTTCTTCTTCTATTTCCCAGCTCTTCCGTCCTTAGTGTAATCTTTACAATTCATTGAATCTTTAAAAAGTAACTCAACGGTCACAATTTTTTTGATAAGACCTTGAAGCCTTTCAGTAAACAAGAATAGTTTGCACATTGCTATGTTTTTATAAATAATCACATGAAATTATTTTATTATGTATAGTACCTCATAGTAATTTTTTGGTTTCACTTAATGTAGCATCATAACATCACGTGTAATACCCGACGAGGTAGGCAGAAAAGTATAGGACATATCTAAGTTTCACCAGTTAAGTTTATATCCCACCATGCAATACGTGGCGACGCTATTGCCTTATACTGGCGCAGAACCACATGCAAAGAGAATAAGGGTTTGAAATATATCACTGTTTATTCATTAAAATAATTTCGGTATATATATTGTGCTGGTCCGACGACATCCGTAGGATCGCCGGTAGGCAGTGGATGAGGAAGGCAGAGGATCGACCAACGTGGCACGCTCTAGGGGAGGCTTATGTTCAGCAGTGGACAGTTATAGGCTGATGATGATGACGATGATGATGATAATATATTGTGCATTAAAATATAGTGTAATCATATGTTATTAACAAAACGATAGATCACCACAATTTGTGTAAATTAATCTAAGTCTGCATATCAGAATCTATTCCGCCATATGCAATTGTTTAGAGCGGTCAGTTGCGATGTTTCCGTTGTTTAAACATTGCACAATCCAATTTTTCCTATATCACATGTGTTCCATGCTTAAAAACAATAACCTGTTCTTTTCGGAAACATTATGACGAGATGCTTTAATCGTGTACATATTAACCCCCAAGCGATAAAAGATAAATCATGAAAGGCTCAATTTAAATTAAATTTTTCCCTAAATGTACCTTGCATCCAAATGACGCTGAATCGTTGATATGAGTAATTTTGGAAAACCCTATGAGTAATAACAATGTGCAGTGTATCCCCTAGGGAAATTGGTATATCAGAGCCATTACTTTTTTAGGTGTCATACTTCTAAACATGATAACATATAATTCCTGGAATATGTCGTTATTCATTTATTAGAAGTAGAATTAATTTCTCTATGATTATAGGTTATTGCCAAATATATTAATTTATTCATCGGTTTTCGTGGCTTCATATTACGGAAATATCATACGGATACATATGGCCTCTTCAAATAAGCCATTGGGCTCTTTTGAAGGATAATATAGGATATAGGATTTAATATAGGTACTTAGTAATATTACAAAACGAAAAAAAAAATTAAGCAATAGATAATTGTTATACCAAAATTATTATTAATTAATTATTTTGATCGTATTTCGTACATTAACTCTAAACCAAAGGAATTGCCTTATAACGGACTGGAAGAACTTACTGATCATTGGATTAAAGTCGAACATTATGGCCTATACTTTGATTGATTATAATAACTTTAAAAAAAACCAGCATTGATACTAAACACCGACATTATTTATGGCACACCATCGTAATTAGCTCTACAATTTGATACAATCACTATTGCATAGTTAGCACGACGATGGCCACACGTAGCCGAGTCGTCGTAAAGTGGGCACGGGGCGTGTCAAGCTGGTTGGCGGACGTCCAAACTAGTCCGCGGTCTAAACAGCCCCAACTGCGCACTACCCTTAGCTACACATTGGGCAGTTAAATAACTTGCGCCAGCGAGCCGAGCTTCTATTATAAGACGCCAATTCACAGAGCAAGTGAGTTACGTGTATGTTGTAAGTCGCTACTACTTTATACTTTGTGGAAGAATGTTTCACAAGTTGGAAATAACTTTATATATATGTATTTTTATTTTGAAATAAGCACTAGAAAAAAGTTTATGAGATATTTTGTATATGATTTTACATATAGAATATTGAACAAAAAAAAGAGTGGTGTAAATATATCGTATTGGAAGTTAATAGATACCTACTTTGAAAAGAATGTTCAAATATATGCGTTCGCGAAATATTAACAGGTCTTTAAATAAAACGGTCTATACAAATGTCGGAGTTGCCGAAGTAGGGTTAGATTGTTGAGAGTAGTGGAAACTCGAAGACCTTCCTAAATCTACAAAGTTTTTCTTCGTTGACAGCGTCGCCAACCTTACTCCATAAGTTATGGAAGGGACAAGTAGGCACTCCTGAAAGTATTGAAGGGTTTCTGGATGTGAAATTTTTCTTCATAATATTCTGATATTTTTCACGAGAGCTCTCTTACTTCTGAATACTCTCAGACGATATTAACAGTTTGTGTTAGTCATTAAAACAAGGTTAGAACGGAATAACAAAACTTCATATGATTGTAAAACTATTTTGAACTAGTTCAGTTCCTTCAACACATTCACAGTCACATTAGTCACTTTAGTTTTTTATTACACTTAACCGTTATTCAGTAAGGTTAAAATTTCATTTATTTGACTTCATTGTTGTAAATACAAAATGTTATAACTTAAATAAACCGCCCAGTTCATATGAACATAAATATACAACTAGCGAAAAATATTACTTTAGGTGCCTTTATTTCTAGGCCACTTACTTTACAAAATAAGGGCCATGTTTTATATTTGTGTTCTTTCAGAAAATCAGAGACAAACGGAATAAGCACACACATAAATGAGAGTAATAAATAATTGAAGGTCAAACGAGTCAACAAGAGGCATTTCATTAATATTTCCGAGAAAGCCCACGAAACCGCGACATTATTGCGAGCCATTCATAACAGTGAAGCATCCTCGGACTGCCCACAGGACTGCCGACCGTAATCAGGGATAAATTGTTAACACACAACATTTATACCTTACGATATAGACAACAAAGTGCAAATTCGGTTGTGACGCAAAAAATATTTCTAGCTACATTCAAAGGATATTGCCAGCTTTTTGGCTTTGCATACAGTCGGCGTGGTACCGCGTAGTTCACTTGTGAATAAATAACGTTACGTTAAATTAAATGGTTATGCGCCTTTAACTTCTATTTAAACAATTGCAGTTGGAGAGCGCAAAGAAACGTCGTGTTGAATTTAAAGTTAAGTGCTCGGTCCGGTTCATTTTTCTTATCCCGACCGAATAGTGCTGTGCGCATTGCAGTCTTTCCGCGTGGAGTACACTTTGACGTCGCTCAACAGAAAATGATAATATTAAAATGTAAGTGTTAAGTGCTGTGTCAAATGGCAAATAAACGTAGAGGTCTGGAAAGTTATATTGTTGACTTTTCATTGCAAACGAAAAATATAAGTTACGCTTATTTATAATTCAATTAAAATTATTGTATGAAAGGTGCTTGTAATCTCCACACAGATGCTGATGAAAAGCAATTGTAGGGTTTAGTAACACCAGCCACGGATCTATTGTTGGGTGGCTACTTGAGAGTACTAAATCTTCATCCATATTTTGATGCGGGCATAAGTAACAGAGGATCTCAATGAATTTTATTAGATAATGATCGTGTAGCCTTATTTGTAACTGAAAGCTATGTAAACCTCTGATAAACAAGTTAGCAACTAATCCGAATCGCCACCTCTCCGTGCTCCGATCACTTAATTGAGTTTTATCCGAGCATTTTCCATTTGCTAAGCTTTCCCGCGCCACATCCAGCTTCTGCCGGCAGACTATAGCATATCGTCATTATACCTGGCCGGAAGCTCATGGTGTAGGCCTATGTCCAGTATTGGACTGAAATAGGCTGATGACGAAAATGATAAAACGTAACATCGCGCCTGTAATCCCCGAAGGGGTAGACTGAGGAGTGTAGTTCACTCCCAACGTTCCACCAGTAAGTGCCATGGAATAGGTGGTCAGCCTATTGCCGTACACCGAGCATAATTCCAGACTCCGAGTCACTACTAGAAATTCTAAATCAGAAAAATCTAATAGTACCCGACCCGCGATTTGAACCCAGGACCTCCTGATCGGCAGTTGCGCTTGCCACCACTCGACCAACGAGGCGGTCTAAATTCTAACGAAAAAAAAATCTAACACCCAAATATTTGATCTAATAGATATTTCTCGATCACAGGGTACGGTTATGATCGAATAAAAATAAACTAAAATCAATTGAAACTACATATCATTGTTATCTGAATAATATCTCATATAAATAGGTTCACAAGAATAACCAGAACAAATTGAATATATAGTTATATTTATATCTTGTACCTGCATGAAATAAAGGAAATGTTAGGTAAATATTTTACCCTACTTTAGTACGAAACATGTTAACCCTAAGAAGTTAAAATAGGTCGAAGGATAAAATGCCCCAGATCTGTATTTAAAGCGATTCAGAGTTATTCAAACGTTTTAATGTTATTCTAAAATATTTAAAATCTACTAGCCAAATTATGTTTATTACTCAATTTCCTGAAATTAAATTACTTTGCAAATTAAGTCGCGATTTAGGTGTCGACATTTGTGTGAACTTCGTTGAACATGATAAAATTTGACTAAAAGTGTTTTAAGCTTTTAATCTTAATTCATTCTAAGCTTTCGGATAGAAAAGTTAAGGAATGTTTTGTAGAATTTGCATGTTAAAAGCATTGTATAATTCATGCCTATGGATAGTAATGAAGTTATTTTATATGTCAATTAGAAAACTTCCAAGCAAGGCGATAAATGTTAAATAGAAATTGCAATGATATGCAAAAGTCGTATTTCATATATCCTGTGGATGTCCATATATTTTCTACAAATGAATTAAATAAATGTGAATCAATTGACACAAGTATGTAAAAAAACTTACATTCATAAAATAGTAGGTTCAGTTTGAGTCACTATGGTAAATACTTATAAGTATCTGATCGACCTTTCTTAAATAGGACAAAAAATTTCAGTACCAACTTCTAATACTGCACAAAGATATTACCATATAGGTACCCATGAACTATGTCATCAAAGACGTATTATTTCTATAACACATTACCTCACCGCTATACAAATAAATTCATTTTTCTAAATAAGATAGCTACAGGTTTTAAGCCACAGTATTTTTTACTGAATACTTTGAAAAACATCTACGGGTGATAATAATAATTATCAGACCGAATACACGTAACGATACTTGTTCTATACAAGTATCCGTGTACCGCACACCTGTACCCCTGTACAGATATGACATCGGCACAGTAAAGCGAACAAAAACCACTTAAAATTTGTTTGACAAAAGTTTGACTTACGTCTGAAATTACCCACAAATAAACGACGCGACAGTAGCAAAACAGAAAGAATTTAATATCCACGGCAGCGCTCCGCTTGTAACAATTTGTTTTCTTCCCGCAGACATTCTTTTTCAGGGCTTCCACATGCTTACTGGCTTTTTACACATCCGTTTGTTACGCATAATTCTCTGTATATTTAAAATTTCATATCTACAGTATTTTTGGCAGCATCGCTATTTTTATGCATTTCTTTATTATTGGACTGAGATAGCTCTTACTCAAAAATACTTGAATGATCCGAAACATTTAAAACCGTAAATTAGAAGTTTACTTTTGTAATAATTGTTACTAATCATGTTAATATTCAGCGAAACATAAATTCTTAGCAGCTTTGTTTTTTACCAATGTAGGTATCGGAAATTAAAAAAAATATAAAACAAGATTATTCATCATCATCATCAGCCTATCTCAGTCCACTGCTGGACGTAGGCCTCCCCCAATGAGCGCCATCGCGCCCTGTCTTCGGCTTGTCGCAACCAGCATCTGCCTGCAGCCTTTCGCACATCGTCATCCCACCGGGCCGGAGGGCGTCCTACACT
>DWME01010362.1:0-10266 GCA_018244795.1 Parelbella ahira ahira
TTTCATTTTGACGTGCAAAAAGTGTTCTATTGAACCAATTTTGAATAAATGACATTTGAATTTTGAATTTTGAATTTGAAACAGTATGAGAGAAAAACGCTAGTATGAAACAAATTAAAACGTACATACTTCACTAGGGACATCTTTAAACGATTCTCACGACATTATTACAAAAGTCGATATGTATCAATAGAAAGCACAAATAACAAAGCAATGTAACAAAGGACTTTTAGAAATGCCTGAATGTAAAAGTACTGAAGTCCTGTGCTACGAAAAGTAAAACAAACAGCTTAAAAGAAAGAAAAAAAAATTGAGGTAATGTACAAATACAATCTGAAAGTCAATCGTCTTCGAACGAAACGTAACAAGATACGATCGCCCCTCGGAACCGTACGAAGCCACTGGCGCTGTACAAACCAATAAATGAAAAAAGAGACAGTGTACGCCCAATTCAATATATCATTCTTATCTAAGCCTCCCACCCGGCTGAAACGTATATCGTGACCTAAAGGAAAAAAGAAACATTACGGCAATTGATCCACCGACGAACAAAATGAGTCACTGAACGTAACATCTTCCGAAGTGCATAAGAATAATACAACACAGCATCGCTGAACGATACGAAGTGAAATTCTAAAAATTGTAAAATAGGATAATTCATTAATAACACCGGGAAATATAAATTGGATGAGTCTGGTGGTAATGGAGTTAATCATGATGAATAATAAAAGAGTAATAAAACAATTTGACTCTCGTAATGAAATTATGGCTGTAGTTGTAAGCGTGAAACCTTGTAGATGTATAACATTGTGACTATCCTACATCTACGTTGGAATAAAAGAATGCCACATTTAAGATTTATTTTAGACGTGTTATTAACTCATAAAAAGAGAAATAGGGTTTCAGGTTTTAACATCCTTTTGATTAGAAAGAAATATATAATTGACACAGCTGTGCCACCACTTTTTGTCTTCTAGCAGGAAAACAAAGTCTATTGTACAGACAAATTTACGCGTAAATCATAGAGAGATATTATTTATCGTCATATTTATGGTATGACTGGTATAACAAAAATTTTGTTTATGAATATACGAGTATGTGAAGTAGTAAAAAATACGACATGCCACCCGACAGCAAGTGTTCGCGACCGAATTTAATGGAGCCAGTCATGTATTAAAACGATAAAAACCGAAAAGCTTTCGAAACGGCGGCAACATTTTCCGCATACGTTTAAAACAGAGCAACGAGAAACAGAGTCAATTAACAAAAACCAACAGCTAAAGTTACGCGTAGAGGCGAAGTTTTTAATATAGAAGAGACAGCTATTTCTACTTGTAAATTTGCATTTTTGCATTTAAAACTCTACCATTTCACAACGTTCACTCCACTCTGAAAATACGAATTTACTTTATTTATGCAAATATAAAAGTCTAACAATAAATAATTTATTCTTGTTCGTTAATACGCCTTACTTATATTGAAATTACAAACAAATGAAAAAAAAACATAAAAAACGAAGAAATTTAAAACAAAATCTGAAAACAGGCCACAAGGACAAAAGGCACTTAACCAGCAAAAGGTAACTAACGTTCCAGTTTCTTCAAAAGCAGGACAAAAAATACAAAACCAAATTTATGTGAGCCGCCAAGCCAAACGCCAAGCACCCAGCACTAAAAGCAACCAAAGCTGGGCAATACGAAAGCGTTAAAAAAGGAATGAAAAATGACAACTAGAACAATTTTTAACAAAGAAACTTTTATGTGAGAAGTAGTAGATATGCGCAGACAAAGGCTTTTACAGTCACCACTAAGACTTTGCAAAATAAATCTGCGATTTTATCTTTTATTCGACTAAATATTGTAAGATATACATATTATTTTTATTAATGGGACAAAAAATATTTTTTCATTACCACCAGTATCGCTAAACTATGCAAACCGGCAGGTTATTGAATTATATGAAACATTCATAAGATACTTCGAAACATCAGAAATTCAGAAGCACTGTTAACAAAGCGAAACAACAATGAAAAAACAACAGAGAAAAAATTTATCGTAGTAAAATCAACACTCAGAAAATCATGTAATAATTATAAAAATACATATAGATCAAGAACATAAAACACCTATATGAACTCATAATATGACGTAACATGGTGTTACATTTTACGGTGAGCGGTAAATGAACAAAGTTCGGTGGGAACTATTACGGAGGGCGGGAAAGCATTTCATCATAAAACACGTTGCCCGATATAAAACTGTATTTATGTGCCTACCTGTATGGTTTCATTTGTTTTTATTTATTTTATGTAAGAAATAAAGTTTGATAAGCGTCAGGATTTGGGGTACCGGAGGAGCATGATGGAAAATACGAATATTTTTGTATACAGCTGTAAGATATAGAGTTTTAACAATTTGACGTTTGAACGAAGAATCCCTTCTTCATATTTATCATGGTTTGAAACTTATAGCATCTACAATATTAGGAAAATGCGCTATTTGTATGGAAGAGAATATAAAGAGAAGCGAGTGTGAGAAAGAACTGACGCATACAATTGCACTATTTGTGTGCGAAAATTCAGAAGTGTGAATTGTGTTCGAAAAATAAGAGAATATGATAAGATGATAATGTTACAATAACTAAGACCGTAGAGCTGGCGTGATGTGCACCTAAACAAAACCACGTTGAAGAAATTATTTCACCGACTCGGTGACTGTTTTAACTCTTGTTTCGCACAAATGTATGTCTGTAAATATTAAGTTCGATTATTCAGCGTAGGATAGCATGAAACTACATAATAGAACAAAATGAGCACCAAGAGAGAACTTGGAATTGGAATAGACGACAAGGGCATCACAACACAAGAGCCTGTAAATAGCAACCTTTATGTAAATCGCCGGCTGTAAATAAAGGGCGCTTTAGACCCTTCGTCGACGATAAATTATACTGGAACATCAAAAGATCTAAGTTTTAGAGTAATTAAAAGACAGAACATTTTCTTGATAACATGCCGCCAGTTTGCCAATTATTATTCACGATGGCAACTATTACCATACAAATACATTAATCTCCAAAAGCACATACAATTGACAAAATCAGTATAAGTACTTATGAAATTTTGTGATTTCCTTTAGAATATCCTAAATCAATAATTTGAACGTAGGACGTGCCAATATTAAATGTTTTTTTTATAAATAAATTATGTAGTTTGGAATCAGTAGAATTCTTGTTATATTATAATACCTATCATGATGCTTAGAACATGTCAAAAGCCGACAGCGTTACCTTTCCCTTATGATATATTACAATACAGTCAATGGTAAAATAATTACGTAACATCAAGCCCTTAATAGTCGAAAGTGTGGGAAGAGGAGTATAGAACAAAGGCATATTTCACTAGTTATGTTTATGTCACACAATAGAATAGGTGGTGAGCCTATTGCACCGGGCACAGATCCAGACTAAATTAGAAAATTCTGGTTGAAAAATGCAATAGTATCCAACCCAGGAACTCTCGTTCAGCAGTTGCGCTTTGCTTTGCAATTATGTACAAAATAGAACAAAACAACATTAATAAAGAAGAAATGAGTAATAACAACTGTTATGGATACATAGAAGCTAACAATGAAATAGATATTGATAGTGTAGACTGAGCTCGTACCGTTGCAATAACACGAGCACGTATGAGCGGACGAGGCCGAGGGTCGGCGCTAGGCCATCAATCAAACGGATTATCCTCAACGCAATGCAGAAACAAAGGGCACGCTTGGAAAAGTGTTAATGCGCTAGATCAAATTATAGCAAACTATGTTTCACCACCATGCTGGTTTTGGATCAGAAACAACCAAGGTTTAGAAAATAAATTAGATTTAAATATTATTTTACACAGATTTGCTTTTTTCAACGCTTTCTGATATTTAGAGGTTTAAGGAGAGATTTAGAGAGGAAAGAACCGTTATGATTTTGAACCGTGACGCTGTGCTTTTTAGATTTTTCAGTAATATTTTATTGCTAGGGTTTAAAGAATTCTAATGAGCCTGAACATGTTCCGCTCATTATTATAATGCGGTTTGATGATATTAGAAAAAAATTGTAGACCCTCACACATTTCATGTTCATTTAACTTCTTTTTATAATTGCAAAAGATCGTCATCGTCATCAGCCTATCTCAGTTCACTGCTGAACATAGTTCTCCCCCAATAAGCGCCATCGCGCCCTGTACTCGGCTTGTCGCACCCAACATTTGAGCGCAGCCTTTCGCGGATCGTCATATTAAATATTCTAGCGAAGACACATCTCATGCAGAATTGGAGATTTTGCCCCATGAGCCCTTGGGTCAAAAACCAGACGCGCACCTCTTTAAAAAACAAATGTGCATTTTAAGATTAAACAACGCCGTATCGGTGAAAGAAAACATCGTGAAGAACTTGTATACGTTACATTTCTACATGTTTTCTTAAGAGTATAAAATCTGCCAACCTGCAGTTGATTACAGTGGCAGACTATGGCCTAAATGCTACACATTTTGATCGGAGTTTCTTGTCCAAAACAGTGCAACAGTAAAAGGGTAGTTGGTGGCAAAGGTTTTGAGACAGTCCTGTGCTCACCACTACAAATTTAAGAAGTTAAAAAGTAAAAAAATATTGGAAAATATATTTATTTTTAATTTAAGGTGAAACATACCCAGTACTTTTACTAAAACTAACACACTGTGTAAAGTAGTATACATCCTATCCATTTATTAGTCTCTTTAACATTCCCTTACTCGACCACTTCTCTATTTTGGACTTTGTTCCGACTATAATAAATTGAGGAGGTAATTTTCAGATACTTTAATTTAGCAATTCTATTACATCGTTAACCTAAATTCAACGTAATCTTTTACGCAGACTCATTTACTCTGACTTAACTAATCCGCCTTCCAGCCGCCATAGGACCGGAATTCACACCTCAACGGGCAACATCTTTAGAAGACATCACTCAAAGCCGAGAAAAAAAACTTCGTCTAATGAAATCTGTTTATAATTTTGACATTTCATACAACATTTACTTATCTAGAATTGGGTTTAATTAGTGGATTAGTCTTAGTCTTTTCTTTGCTGGACTACTTGTTCCTGCTCGCTGACTGCTGAGCTGCTCGAGTGATTACTAGCACTAACGTGCTGCATGGTTGCTGCGTGGTTGCTGCTGTTGCGGGACGCCTGCTAGCTGCTGCCTGCTTGCTTTTGCGTACTGCCTCACGCCTGCGTCACAGCTAGTTTCGACGAGGAGGACTAGAGGAAAGTGCGGTATCCTAGACCAAATAGTGCAAACTAGTATTGACCTTGGCTCTTACCATAACGACCCTAATTATTCTTAATTGTTACGATCTTTTGTGTTAATTATATGTTTGTTAAATAATTACAGTGACTTTGATTACCTAGAACTTATTTTGTTCGCTACTTAAATGCGACATTGTATACATATAATAAAAGAAACTCACGCCCAGCGAGTTATAATCAAAATCTATAATTTATTATCGTGTCGTCCTGCGCCTGCCATCTGCTACCCTTTGCGCAGCGCCATTAAAAGTACCATAACAACAATAAGCCTTACCCCATAAAAAGACCATAATGCCGCAAATTAGGCTACTTCTCCGGTAGCTGAACAATAACATTAAAAATTATAGGTTAGACATCAAAATGTTACCGGAAATGATTATACATATTCTCAACTTTTCCAGCACTTATTTCTAGGCTCTAACTAACCAAAACTCGAACCAACACGAACTGTCTCTGGGTGAATTGAAGGATTAATAATCCCTGTTTGTGGAGGTCTGTATTTAGAACCAGAAATAGGCTGAAATTGCTGATGACGATAAGTAATGTAAGTTCATAAGAACATAGCTAAAAGAAGAAACAAAAACATCCCCGAAATTCAAAGCAACTCGTTGCATTAAATAAAATCTATATCGAAAGTTTATAACAATCAAACACTGAGAATAATCGAATTAACTAACTCACTGAATTCAAACAAGAACTGGAAAAAACTAGTATACATTCGGGGATAACACCAATCTATACTTGATCTTGTCACCCGTGGGTGCCGAATTTATTTCTATTCGATTACGACATCATCGATTTGAATTTCGTTTGCACTTGGGTGAAATTTTCCTCGCAACTTATTAATGTCGCTAACTTCACTCCCCGAATGGGGACAATGTAAATTGAGTTATAACATGTAAATATAAAAAACTCGTGTTATTCTATTGAAATGTAATGATTTCGTCATTTTTAATTAGTAAAGAATGTTAGACATATCTTAAGGTAAGGTACTCAACATGTTCATCAACATACATTAACTTAAAATTAAGAATATTTAAATTATCAGTCAATTAAAAGTCAAGTATATCGAGAAAGTTAGAATGCTAATAGCATAAGATGGCATGAATACATAAACAAAATTAATTTTCATTCAACAATTTCTTGACGGTTTCTGAATATATTGGATTAGGACATTATGAACATGTAGCGTGCTCTAGAAATTAAAGTCAAATTTGAAATTCAATGGGACATATACGAGGTTAAATGACTATTTGCATACTCTCATGTTTCATGAACTTTCCGCGCTCGTGTGCGCGATCAAATATACATTTGGTATTAACACATTAACTTTTAATGAACCGATTCATTGATCAAAATTATAATTAAACGGCTGGCAAGACTTTTTAGTAATATGTGCGTGATGGAAACTGCATTCGTATTCAAATATCTAATAAGTAAATTTTACAAACCAAATATTTTTAGCATTACATATGTATATTATAAGCTATAACTACTAGAAATCATATTAATATTACCATAAAATAGAAATGTAAAGAACAAACGAAACCTTTCGAAAAACTATACGAGTTGCCCTCAACGATAGATCTCGTAAAATCTCCCGACAGCGACCACGCACATAAGGTCATTTAAACATTAATGGGCTATGAAAGGAGATGTGAGCCCGTCGTAAACAGCACGGAAAGAGAATGGCAATCGTAATGGGATCGCCAGCGCTGCTACATTAAACGATAAGTAGGTAGATGATCGAGGGAGTTGAGTGTAAAAACGTGGCATCTAGGTAACAACATTCTTGTGAACGATGCTTTAAAAAATATTTTGAACGGATGTCTTTAAAATTAACGAACTGTCTGAAATTGAGACATTGTTCCTGTTACAAGACAGCCTGTCACAGATTCGTCATTCATCATCATCTTTGTCGATTGTTGCTTCGTAATTGCAGTACCTTGAGTGTCTTCCAAAACGTTCAATGCAACATGAATAACGCATAAAATAGAGAAAACGCTAGAATATTTCCAAAATTGACCAAAACTTGAAGCCAAGTCTCTTAAATTTAATCATAGTACAAAAATGACGTATAAATATAATATTTTTGGAAAGTATTCTATACAAAGTAGATACATTAACATTTTAAGTTCAATAAATAGTAAAAACCTAAAAAAAGTTTAATATCGGTCTAGAGACCACTTTTTAATTACAGTAAGAATAACGACTTAGCAAAGACAATAACTTTGGACAGCACACGATTCGGAATGTCCACACGATCGATAAGTGTTATAAATCGGAGTGTAAAGTCTGTACGATCAACCAACGCAGATCCAATATCTGTTCCTGGATGCCGTCCAACAACTTTTATCCGGAGTTAAGGTGGTTTACGGTCAGCGTCAGTTATATTAAAAAAACTCATTAAAAACACCTCCCACCGCCCTACGCTCGAGGGGGTTGATGTATGTTTCACAGTAGACATGTTGGTACTTTTACGTGAACCTGCCCATTACAATTTTACCATTTTCACTTTTACCGTGTCATCTGAATTTTGTGCGTTCGCATTGGAACTTTGTGATTACATTTGTAAGATTTTTTTAAATCTTATTTTAGTCAAGCACATGTTTTATAACATTCACGGCGTATGGCGTACAAATTACATAAGAAGCTCATCTTTGTTCGATTGTAACTCGTAGATCAGTATCACAAGACATTTAGTTCGTAAGCTAGGACTAATCAGTAAAGAATGTTTTGACTATGGACTGGCTTAAGCCCGTTGAACTCATGTCATGGTCTGTGAGACAATTAGCCCACATTCTATAAGAAAGTAATGTATATTTTTACACACGAATCCTCCCATTTCATGTCACATGATATACATATGTCCATATAAATATGACCAATATCAAACAGGTGTCGTACTTTAAACTACGCATTAACTATGAAACTCAATATTATAGAACAGATGAAATGATGTCAGGTAGTAATACATAGCATTTTATGATTTCCCCTCATATCCAGGAATGCCCCGTTATTATCCATGAATAAAATTCCTAATGGTAATTTTTTTCTGATAAAGTAACAAACTGTCATTTATGATTAGCAAAAACTGTTGCAACAGGACTTATAAAAAATACAGCAGGGCAGGAAATGTGGAAAACTCGAAATAGACTTGGACAAATCCGGTCCGATTCACTTTGGATAGCATCCAACAACTGCAATAACGTCCGGATTGCTTGAAATTTAAACCTCGACATTTTAATAGGTTTGCCAGCTCAATGACATTAAAAAGTACATCAAAACCCCGATAAGGCGTTTATTGCGTTTGCCACTACGTCATCTCTGCCAACGCTGCGGCTCTATGATTTTTTATATTTCGCTAAATGTTATATAACGTCCACAAATATAGAAAAAGAAGTAAATAACAACATACGATTATACAACAATTAATTTTTTTCCAGGTGGAAAAGAAAACACCACCTTAAAATCATTTTTTTTTAAAATATGTAGTACCACTTTAGAAAATTTACACAAACAACTGCAGAAGCCTGCAGAAAGTATTCAGCGACCTGATAAAGATCCACCCGAGACTCTGGATAGCAACCAACGGTAATCAAACCTCCGCTTTCAGTCCAAGAACTCTCACGGGACATAAAAAATCCATTAAAACCAAGATGACGTGTTTGTCGCACTTTTCATCGACTCCGTACATTCCCTCGACTCAGCGCATCTCGATCCATTATATGGCCTTAGCTTTATTACTCGTATACTTCTCTTAACGATTACCAAATGATGGCTTTTGTATCGTTCAGTAAGCCAAGAGTTGTGAAATTGGATTCTTCAAAGTTCTCTTATGTACTATGACTATTCTTAGTACGTTATAATAATAGTATCTTAGAACATCTCCATAGAAGCCATCGGATCTCAAAGTGAGAATTAATAGTTTGTGTTATAATACCAAAATTCATTTTGAATTTACTCTGCGTGTTAAACTGAAAATACATGTTTCGGTGTCTTTGAAAGTCAAAATCCTTATTAAATTTAATATTCGCGAAATACAAACATATTTGGCAACAGTCTCCGGGTACCGGGTCTCTTGAATTCAAATTTTCTGAAATAGCTTTCATAACAATATAGATATACCATAAATTTATGCAAACGATTAAAAATATAATCGAATCAATAAAATACAGTCGTAACTGAACCAACCAAATGTCAATTTTTCTTGGAAAATTACATAATGAGAAAGATCGAAAAAGTTCTCCTGATACACTAACATCGGTTCGAGTCTCGTATAACGCCAACCGATCGTAATTAACGTCTGAACTGGGCGCCTCACTGAACAACTCAATCCTCGTCTTGAGGAAAATAAATCGAGCTGAGAGTATTAAATCCTTGATGAGATGTTTTCGCACGTTTTATCGACTCGTTTTGCGCCACTTACGACATACCCCTTTTATTTTCTTTTTTTTTCACATTGCCTTTAAATTATTTTAAGGTAAGATCATTTGCTTATGATACATGATAATATAATTTAGGATAAGATCGTCCACCAATGGAAAAAAAAAAGATTTATAATGTTGAAGATTATTAGAACAATTCACTAATCATACAGAAATATAACATATTAACATATAGAAATCGCCCAATGTAGGTAACGTAGATATACGCAGATTTAGTATTAAATAATAACAACTCCTATAATAAACTTAAGCCGTGAATGAAGCAATACAAGAGAATCCTTTTATAGAAACATTATATTTTAATTTTAACGTTATATTTATAGAACAATGTTATAGAAACATTTATTCAAATAACGACACAGAGAATGTCTGTATAAAAGGGAATGGCAACACTGTTCCTAAATATACAGCAAAGTGTACAAATCCAACGTGCCTAAGTGCCGAGTCCCTGGAATGACGGCGTGCTAAAATCTCCCTTCCCAGATAGAGAGTAAATG
>DWME01010363.1:0-10266 GCA_018244795.1 Parelbella ahira ahira
TGATATTTCCGTCGAAATCGGTTCAGCCGTTTCGGAGATTACCTACCCCGAACAATCAGATAGGCAATAACTAAAAAAGGCGTTTTTGTACCGTATATCACGTGGTAATTTTTACTTTCTGTGACTGCGCCGTGTAGCAACAGGGGCAAAAATGTAATTTTTTTGCTATTTAAATATCGCGCCCATAAAATTCAAATTGGACGTTTTCAACAATGTTTTTGTTGTTAAGTTGACTGCCTCGTTGGTCGACTGGTTGCAAATGCGACCGCCGATCCGGAGGTCCCGGGTTTAAGTCCTGGGTCGGGTAGTGATTCGAAGTCTGCATTTGGGCTTGTGTGTGGCAATAGGCGCAATACCTATTCCATGGGACATAAAAACGTAACTGGTTAATCGTGGGAGTGTACTACACTCCTCTGCCTACCTCTTCGGGGTTAACAGGCGTGATGATGTTACGTTTTTGTGGTTAATTGCTTTGCTGAAAACTAACATTTATTATAATACGCGTATACAAAATGTTATATGTGGTTAAAAAAATTATACATCGTTAAAAACCAAAGCCGAATTTAATCCTTTCCTCGCGTTAATGTTAAACGACGTACGCTAATGATTAAAGCGCTCAATACACTGCAGCGAAGACAACTTCTATAATTTTAAATTCTAACGTCTTAAATACGTAAAGGATGGTTTTATAGAGGACCTGTATAAAGGATATATATATATATATATATATATATATATATATATATATAGTAATTTAAACTAAACACCTTACTGCATAGTATTATTTTATTATGCTCTAATTAAGAGAGAATCACTGCTATCAAATACAACACTGTGGTGAAATTTCGAAAAAAGCGATTATTAATTCTTACAAGCACAATGACAGCTGTTTCAATTTTAACGGAACATAATATCTTATATATATACATACATAGTACAGTAACAGCGTGTAAAATATTAAAATTCAGCGCGCGCGGCGGGCGGTCACGCGCGGGATAGGGTTAAAATTCAACAGTTCTCGCCTTTTGCGTAATTTATTCAACTAAATTTCGGACATGCGAAGAGATGAGAAAATGGCCTGTTTAGTTCGCCGCGGCGCCGAGCCCCGCATATTATATTAGGGTAATAGTTTAACTGGTATTTATTCTTGCCTTAACAGGAACACTTGCCGTAAGCTTTTTAAACCTACACAACATCCAATTCTCATGTTACGCACTTACATAATATTAAAAAGCATTCAGACCGAGGATTATTACCATCCATTACAGACATGAGTTGTAATAGCTGCTAGTATTATTCTATTTCTTAGCAGACGTCAGATTGGTCCGAGAAGGTCCATATTTATGTATATACAAGTCATTTAATAGTTTTTGGATCAACCAAAAATTTATATAAAATCATTTAATGTAAAACAATTATTTTTATTTTTTAAGTTGTAGTTTGTTTAGTGTATCTTAAAATGCTTAGAACTTAACGCTTACAAAAATATATATTTTTTTAAATTATGTATAACGGAAAACCGAAATAATTGAATTTTTAACAATACATGTATGGATTTAGTGGCAGATTGCTAATATAATAATAAAAAATTGCTAATATGACTTTTATAAAGTTTAATTTTAAGTATAAATGTTTCTTTTATTTATCATAAAGGTTCGTTTTAGCGTTTTGATGGGCAATGTCAATCTTATAATTATTTATCATAACTAATTATAATATATCATTACAAAGATTTTAACTTCTACGTGTTGCGATATAATGTACAAAGTTACAAATGTATTCGCAAAGATGTGTGACACCTGCACCACATCCCCTTCAAAATTATCTAGCTCTTGAAAATCCTGAGTTATTTCGCTGTGGACATTGAAACCGTGTGTGCACTAAGTTTCTTGTTTTGTAACAACGAGAGATGGACTAAGTCTCCGAAACACGTAGTTAGTGTGGAGTGTAAGAGATGTTAGCATGTTTTATATTACACGCACCAACAACTATCTGAATTTGATATAATATGATTTTGTTTTGTTTTAATTCACGTGAAGTATTTTCTTCTCTAGATACATTTTCTTTAGTGGTCAGAGAGGGGTTTTAAAGTAGGTCGATAATGTTTGTGTAAATATTAGATATGTACTTGGTGCGCGGCTTCACGCTCTGATGTCGAAACTGTTTTTCATTATCCATATTTGTGTATATTATGGAATTCAGTATTTTTTTTTTAAACATCGACCAATCTGTCTGCTATTAAGCGACTAGTACAACGTATTGATGACAGTCATAATTAAGGTCGAATCAGTCTAAAGAAAAACGTAACATCACGCCAGTTTCCCTGAAGGTGTAGGCAGAGGAGTGTGGTACCTACACTTCCACATTTCACTAGTTACATTTAGGTCCCATGGAATAGGTGGTGAGCCTATTGCACCGGGCACAACACGTAGACTCCGAGTCAGTATTAGAAAGTCTAAATTAGAAAAATCTAATAATACCCGACCCGAGGTAGTAAATTTTATTTAAAAATAAAATCTACAAACAGAAATTATCAAATAAAAAACAATCCACTTGGTTAAAATCTAATTTATATTTTGCCGTACTATAATTCACAGTCCAGCTCACAATACTGCAGACATCTATAAGCCCCGAAGCAATTTCAAGCAGAATGGCATCAATTTATCGCAGGTACGGAGTTATATCGAGTGTCTGCTCAACACACTAGCCATTATAATTGCGTTTGCTTGATCAAGAGGGTCGCAGCACGACTGTGTGTGATCCACGTGTGTGTATGAGTAAATAATGTACCAAAAGAAATACGTAAAATAAAATAGGCATAGTAAATTAATTCCTCGTTACTGTTATTTTGCGTAAAATAGCGCAGCTATATTCTGTCCACGTACGTATTCACTAGTAGTACGTAACATAAAAACGTAACATCAGGCCTGTAAACCCCGAAGGGGTAGGCAGAGGAGTTTAGAATACTCCCACGTTTCATCAGTTACGTTTACGTCCCATGGAATAGGTGGTGAGCTGATTGCCATACATCGGGCATTAGATCCAGACTCCGAGTCACTACTAGAAATTCTAAATTAGAAAAATGCAATAGTACCCGAATAGGGATTTGAACCCAGGACCTCCCGGTCGGCAGTCGCACCTGCAACCACTCGACCATCGAGGCAGTCGTAGGTACTAGTAGTATGGTTCCATAAATTATAGTCATTATTGTATAGATGCCCAACGTAAAAGATAAAATAGAGTTTTAAATAGCAATAGATATAAAAATGTTGTCTGTTTCTATAACACGATTTATTTTAATGGAAAATTCCATAATATCAATAAAATGCAAATATATAAATGTTAATCCGTTTAGGTCTATTTTCAACATGTCACGTTCTATTGTACGCATGTACGTACATACATACATATGTTCACGCCAGGTCCCTTACGGGGTAGACAGAGAGCACGGAGTGCCAAATAATCCTATCTTTACATACGTATTCTTCTACAGTACGTGATTACTACATACGTTCAAACACTATTAAAACATACCTACAACGTTTTAAATTATTTTATCGTAGCTATTTACGTCAGTTAAAGGCCAAGGCGCTCACGCAGCGGACGTGTTAAAACTCGTTTCAAGGTTCCCGACTCAATGACCAACATTATTTCATTCACAACGCACTGAATACGTACTCGGCTAGAATTCATAGTGTTGCCGGTACAAAATAAAAGTGCCGAAGTGATAATAATCGTTTTATTTTTTGGATTGTAAGCATCGTCAGTGTTCATGTTACTATTGTTGTTGACATCTGTTCATGTTGCGAAGCTTGGTACCGATAACTGTTACGCGCACTAGGCGCTATCTAAATACAGATAACATGTAATCAAGATAGTATCCTAAACTACCGCATGGAGACCAATATTTTTTATAAATCGAGAGAGTTAAATAGATTAAATGAAATGAAGGAACCGTGGAGAAGTTGAAGAACAATGAAGTGCAAGAAACTATTGGTCTTGTTCTCTCTGTTCGCGACGAACTTGGTGGACCAGCCGGCGCCAGAAGTGACTATCTCACAAGGGACTTTGAGCGGTAAAATAAGTACGGATGGGTCTATTTTTGAATACCTCGGCATCCCGTACGCGACAGCTGACAAGAGCACACGTTTCCAGGTAGGACGTGCATTGTTTTTTTGAATCGTATTTACATTGTGGTTTGTGAGGTCTATGTTTAGAGAACGATTAGTTCTACATATTATGTTTCATTGATTTTTTTGTATTACACGGTTTTTTGTTCCTATGTATAAGATCATCTATTAGTGTCATATCGTCAGTTTAAATGCATTTCCCATATACATCGTTCTTAATATACATACATACATATATGCACACCGGTTTCATTTTTTTTTTTATAATGCATCATTTTAAGCCGAGAACAGGGCGCGATGGCGCTCATTGGGGGAGGCCTATGTCCAGCAGTGGACTGAGATAGACTGACGATGATGATGATGATGAATACATTGTTTATAAATCTTCTTGATTCTTAAATTATATTAGGTATTATGCAAAGACTAAGGTTCATTTTAAATTACGCCTGTGTATAAAGAAAATAATAATAAGATTAATGATATTTTTAATAGCTTTATATTATTATATATAAGGGATTACCGAGATTATTGATCTTGGTTTTAAAATCCCTAATTATTTCGATTTATATAGCATATTTCGGCCATCTAATTAATATAGCATATTAATTTACAGAGGTGTTAAAAATGTATATAAACAAAGAAATAGATATGTATTATGTAGTTTCATGTCTTCCACCTCATTCAGCTTTTATTAACTTTACTCCACGTGATCCTAGGCCTTTTAATATGCATTACTCTTCATTGCAGTACTCTTCTTAAGGCTGTTAGATCACCTGGATTCTACCGTCGACCTACGTTTTTTTATTAAGTTTTGCCCATCAGTCAATGACCTTCCTTCCCCATCCGATGTCTGTTAAAAATAATTATGTACATAAATACGTTAATAGTATCATAATATATTAAATTACAGGCACCTGGACCGCCCCCAGTATGGAAAGGCGTATACAAAGCAGTCGACGAAATGTATTCATGTCCACAAAAGTCGTTCATTGGCATCGTTGGTACAGAAGACTGCTTGAGGATTAATGTATACGTACCTGTGAATGCTAAAAGACCTTTACCAGTAATGGTCTACATTCATGGCGGTGCTTTTATTTTAGGAAGCGGTGGAAAGTTATTTTACGCTCCAAAATTCCTGGTGCGTAAAGACATTATTCTAGTCACTTTTAACTATAGACTTGGCATATTTGGCTTTCTATGTTTAGGAATTAAGGACGCTCCTGGAAACGCGGGGTTAAAAGACCAAGTAGCCGCTTTGAGATGGGTAAAGAAGAACATAGCCGCGTTTGGCGGAGATCTAGAAAATATAACACTCTTTGGTGAGAGCGCTGGAGCCACGTCCACGTCCATGTTGGTACTTAGTAATGCTACCAATGGACTTTTCAACAGAGCCATCATCCAAAGCGGTTCGTCCTTGTCGAGCTGGGCGATAAACAGGGAACCCCTACAAGCAGCCAGTTTATTAGCAAACGTATTAGGATACAACACTAGCGATCCACATAAACTGTACAAAATCTTCTCTGAAATGGAATACCCTCACATAGTTTCATTAAAAACCACCAAAGTTTTAGGAAAATTCTTCGATACTCAACTTATACACCTACCTTGTGTAGAAAAAAAGATAGATGGAGTCGAAGCAATCATAGATGATTTACCTTATAATCTTCTACGTAAGAACACAAAGGATATTCCCATAATTTCTGGATATAATAGCAAAGAAGGCCTCTTTCTAACCGCTGCTGATACAGACGAAACGCTTCGAGAAAGACATGGAAAATATCTATTCGCAAGTGATTTAGGTTTTTCTACAGAGTCCGAAGCTGAAGTTGCGGTGGCAAAATTACAGGAATTCTACTTTGGGCAAGATGTAATAAGCATGAAAAAGATTATGAATGTGTCTGAATTTTACACGCACGCATATTTTGAGATGCCGTCCATATTCGAAACGGAAATGTTAATTACAAAAAATACAGCGCCCGTTTTCAATTACTATTTTAATTATTCGGGCAACAGAAACTTTTTGAAAATCCGAACTGGATATTCCAACGAAACGGGAGCTTGCCATGCTGATGATATTTTCTACTTGTTTGATTCTAGAATCCTTATATTTCCGATAATGAAAAAGGACAGCGAGATGATAGATGCTATGACATCTATGTGGAGTAACTTCGCTAAATATGGGTAAATGTTATTTTTATTATATCGCCACGTCAATCCCCTTATGGGGTAATCAGCGAGCACTGAGTGCGAAATATATCTATCCTTACAGACTGGACGTTGTTGTTCTACATTCTAGATACTGAGTTAGTTATGTTCTGTTACTCTATGGCAAACGACATTAATAAAAAAAAATTTACATATTTTCACTAAACTCATAAATAAGAACATTTACTTAATATGTCTTTGACATCACGTAACATCACGCCTGTAATCCCCGAAGGCTAGGCAGAGGAGTGTAGTACACTAACCATGTTTTACCAGTGACGTTTACGTCTCATGGAATACGTGGTGAGCCTATTGCCATACACCGGGCAGAGATCCAGACTCCGAGTCACTACTACTAATTCTAAATTAAAAATCCAATAGTACCCGACCCAGGATTTTAAAGACCTCAGGATAGGCAGTCGCTCTTGCAACCACTCAACCAACGAGACAGTCATGATGCAGTCACTTATTATACCTTTAATGTCTTTGATATCAAAGGTATAATAAGCCTTTTAGGCGAATCAGTATAATATTTTGCCTTAAAATATTATTTAATTTTGTTATAATTTTTTATTTTATTAACAGCGCTTAATGATGATGGTTTTTTTTTTCAGACATCCCACGCCGGACAATGCAAATCTACCAACGAAATGGATTCCGAGTTCTAAGGATCGTCTTAACTTCCTATATATAGATGATGAAATAAGAATGGGACCAATGCCCAATCCAAGAGCTTATGAACTATGGAAATATTTATATAAATATCGTAAAAAGCAGTTAGAATAATAATTTTAAGTAGGCATTAAATAAACGGCTGTGGTAATTGTAATAAATAAGTAAAATTTATGTCAAAGACTAATAATAATTGTACTTTTTTTTTAACAAATTTAAATATAATTTTTATATTACTCATATCTAAAAAACGAACTGCTAAAACCAATAATTATTACATTGCCGTAAGGGTATACTTATACTATGCATATCTTTTGAATCTATCATGCGAAATGAACGAATCCTTATAAGCACTCGATACGTAGACGTAGCTCCCTGCACAAGCAAGCTGAAATCTTATCGGAGTGAAGCAGAGCGAAAACTATTTTGGGTGGCTTTGTAGGCGACTGTTTAGTACTAGGTACATTAGCAATAAAAAACTCGATGTAACCGCTAAATCATAGTTTGTGGTGACCCTATTTAAACACCCTACATCCAGTAAATATTCTACATAACAATAGCAAAGATTTTGCTCTACAAATAAGTAGTCTTACTAATACAATTAAGAACAATTATTTAATTATAACTTCTTGAGTAAGGAATTGTAAAAGTTATGAGTTCTATGAGTATTTCATAAATAAACATCACATCCTTATTTCCACTATATCATATCTGTGTTTTCAAACAACACGTCAAATAACGGAATAACATGAAGATAGGTTTCATTAATTTACCCCTTTTAACGGACATAATGAATACGCCGCCACCTATTGGCCATATTTTCCCTTCCTTAATGTACGATAGATGGCGCTGCTAATGTACGTTACTTTGTAACACCGTTTTTTTTAAATTATTGCAATTTTTAAAATGACTACATGTTATTTATACAATGAGATGCCTTTTTCAAATATGAAAACTGTAGTATTTTTCTTATTCGTCATTGCTAATTGCAATGTTAAGGACTGATTGCTCCTACAAGTGCTCGAGAGATTGGATTTCTTTTTTAAATAAAAAAAATGGGAGATTTATTTGGCTGTGAGAAGAACAGCTATAATTAATATTACAAACACGTTCAAAGTAAACGAAGTGAAGTTAAGTGAACGGTCATGCTTTTGAACGTAGGAGTAGCTTGAACGAAAAAATCTTCGTCAAAACGTAGAAGACGCTCCAGCGCTCCAACAAAAACAATTATAAATAAATTCGTATAGAATATTAATACATATATATGTATGTATATTATGTAACATTGACGTGATAAATAAGTCACTATCCTTACATGTGAATACATTTACATAAATATATCAAAACGGTCATCTCACCATCGAAATTAATTCATGACCCCACGAGGTTGTTCACAGTACGCACATTAAAAGTAGTCGAAAGATGAAATACTTTTTGTAATGATTTAAAGTAGCTTTATGCCTTTTTTACCAGAAGGGGTAGGCAGATTAGTGCTGAATATTACACGTTACACCAGTTATGTTTACCTCCCACTATGGAATAGGTGATTCTATTGCCATACACCGGACATAAATTCGAATATTCCGAGCCACGACTAATAATAAAATTGATCTTAGAAGATCTAAGTTAGTAAAATCAAATAGTACTCGAACACACGACCTTTCAATCAGGAGCCTCGTTTGCAACCACTCGAGCAATGAGGCATGCAAATATCCCATTATAGGAGTTTTAAATACTTAAATATAAGGCGAGCCTAGAGAAAAATTGTGAGATGTACGAAGCCAATCCCAATATTGGAGGCGTGACTCGAATGCCCCAAGAGCGGTAGTGCGGGCTTTTTATTAAGCAGACTGCCTTCTCACGACATTTTTTATTGCCAAAACGAAACTGTTTTTAATCTGTGGTGAATAACTATGTACGTATGCAAAAATGGTTAACTGTTATTAAGAAATATTTGTACTGTGCTCTACTTGTGTTTATTGACTAATAATATGAAGAGAATGACAGTAAATGTATATATTATTAATATATTTTAAGATCAGATTTTGACTCGTTTTACCAAAATTGAAACGTTAAATATACACGGGGAAACAGAATTCGTAGAGCTCAGGAAATTAAAATGTAGAGTCAAGGGTAACTAAAACAACGGGGAGGATAAATACTATCTTAATTTCTTTAAATGTTGGAGTTGATAAGGATGTCTCTATGTCAACCAATATTATTTTAATTAGAAAAATTTTCGAATATGATTGATAACAAATTATCTAAATAATAGAGTTGAAAGGCAATAGAATTACACATCTGTAAAGCATTGACGACTTGTAGGTTCAGAATTTGATTTCAAAATTAACTGTCTACTTCGGCGGTCGTAGGTTCAAATCAGATGTGCATTTTAATGCTAAATATCACCTACTGTAAAGGTGACGCAAAATATTATAACGAATTGCGTACTTGGTAGAGTTCTTCATAACGTTTTTTGAGACGCTTGAAGTCTGGTAATGCAGAGTTGGCCAGCGTAACAGGTTTATTGTCTCAACCCCTTATATACTGGGAGGAGACCCGTGTCATATAATGGAATGATCATGAATGGTGTTGAATGGTGGGATATATATATAAAATATTGAATACTCTATTAGCATCTGAAAAGCGCAACAATTACTGTTGGCTTTAACACTTTAACACTGTATATTTATTTTTTATATCACTACAATCAGGTACCTAATGCCCTACATACGTTATATGAAGCTACGATAATTCCAAGAGGTGATATTTATGGGTTCATTTCTATCGATTTTATGTATTCGAAATAAACTCACTTCTTCATACATAAAACTTTCATAAATATGTATGTAGTATGCCTTCATAAAAATATGTGCAATTGAGAAGGCGTAAAGCAGCAAAAGCGGATCTGAGGGAACAGGAAATATTATCAGCGGCAAGAACGACTGAAATAAAACCGTGGATTTATGTTAACCGTAAAAAATGGTTTTGTTCGTCGATCGCGAGTCAACGTTTTCAAAGGTACAGGTGTGTTCTGAATAATTTCTAATAGAATCCCTGCTGTATATAATTAATATGGTGATTAATAAGATACAAATTTAAAAATTTGAACGTATCGTTGGACGCCCTCCAGCTAGGTGGAGTGACGATATACGCAAAGTAGCTGGAGTTGGATATGACGAGCTGAAGATCGAGCTCAATGGCGTGCAATTAGAGAGGCCTATGTCCAGCAATGGACGGAAATAGGCTGATAATGAAT
>DWME01010364.1:0-10265 GCA_018244795.1 Parelbella ahira ahira
ACTATGGCCTTAACCCTCTCAATATGAGAGGAAACCCATATTCCAACAGTGGAATGACAAATGGGTCGATTATTATTTTTATAACTAATCTGCAATCATCATTTGGACTAGTTACAGGAAGTATTATTTGCTTATAAACAATAAAAATGTATACTACTGACCTTAAAAACCTCTCTGGTTGCAGAGAAAGGCAGCACAGCGACTCCAACCAAGAGATCAGCGACAGCTAGCGACACGATGAACAGGTTTGTGACACTCCTGAGTTTCGATGAGCAGAGGACGGCCGCGATGACCAGGCAGTTTCCTAAAACGAACGCGCAAATTGGTTATGATAGAAATTACAAATACACACTCAAAAACAAAACGTATTAATGAAATTATTTCCGTTAAATTATACATTGTAATTCGCAATAACAGTAAATTTACTTTGATGTATTTAATAATAAATGACGGTTGAAATGAAAATAACAAAATATATGCGAAGGAAAGTGACGGCGGAAATGTCTACGATGCCTAAACCTACGAAGCTGAAGCGCAAAACAAAATACGAGATGCAGTACTCAAGTAACAGTCCAAAGTGTAACCCCAAGCAAATAGAAGTCGTGTATTGTGGTGTATTACATTCTTATTAAGATGCGTTCACATTAAATGGGCGATTATTTGAGTTCAGTTTTTCCGACGTATTGACTGCTGTGGCGTTACGTGCTTCATTTCCCGGTATTCGTGGAAACTTTAAATTGTTGGTGGATGAAAACAATAAGAGAACTCAATTTATTCATCTATAATTTAAAATGTCATTAAAAATAATGTTATCTACGGTAATATAAAAATTAACGTCTAATATGAAAATTAAATGGAACTATCCGTGGTCGCCCATTTTGGTCTAAGACGATAAAGATGTTTAGTAACTGTGTTCCAATAAACAAAATTAACACATTTTCAGCACAATTGGAATAATTATTAAGATATTATTGAGATTAGAAATTATTTGTGTCACCTTGCATCGAGTTGTAATACCGTTAAATAGTACTCGTAGGTACCTGCCTACTCTTAGTTCAGGATAGTGTATATGTACATATGTACGATACCGAAACATGAAACGCTTATATTATTCTTATACTTACTCACCCTAATCAGAGTAACTTCTTTATTGAATTACCTCGAGGGGAAGATCAACTTTAGGGATTCTTTTTTCGGAATTTAGTTTTGTTTTATGTAAATGTTCTAATATATCTTGGTCGGATTGTGAACGATACATAAATTATGTACTTCCGATATTGAAAGCGTACTTTGATTTTTC
This sequence comes from Parelbella ahira ahira, assembly GCA_018244795.1. NCBI lineage: Eukaryota > Metazoa > Arthropoda > Insecta > Lepidoptera > Hesperiidae > Parelbella > Parelbella ahira. The sequence goes on from DWME01010364.1 coordinate 1,301, forward strand.
GTACATGTTACTATTGTTTTGTTATGAATCCCATTATTCATTTTAGACTATTCAAGTAACTTTGGGAAAAAAGACAAAAATAAGATGTTCACTATATTAATCCATTTGAATGTCAGTGCAGACTAAGTTACGAAATTAAAAATATCTGCTGGCACCTACTCGTATGTACATTATGCTGCTCTTCTCTGATGCACCTAAATATTAGTCTAAAGAATTTTAATTAAAACATCTCTTTATTACACATTAAGGATTTGAATGCTTAGTTGTAATTTTAATTTTAGGACACCCCTACCCCTACTCTTACTCTTACTATAAATTTACATCTCTTCTACCTCAAGGTTGCCTGGGAGAGATCGCTCTGATACCGATAAGACCGCCTTTTGTATACCTAGCATTAAGCAATTTTTATGTCTATACATGTTAGTTTATACCGGTGTACTAATAAAGAGTATAAATAAATAAATTAATGTTACGCTAAATTTTGTATCATATTATGTTAGCAATGTTGTTGCATCCTCTGATGAAACCAGTAAGGGCAGGTTAAAGGTGTGGAATATATACTCGTAATTATAAAAATACCGCTGTTTAGCTATAAACTAAAACATTTGCTGGTGTTGGTATTATTAAGACCACAATAAGTAGGTACCTTACCCGTATCAGATTTGCCAGTAAGTGGTCAATCTTATGGTTTGTAAGGATATAGTATAATCATGTTTTCGGTATGCCTATTTATATAAATTTTAAAAAAAGTATTTAATCAGTTGTCATCATGAAATCACCAACAAAACATTATCACTTAATTATCACACTCTAACCTAATTTTAAAAATACTTCAACGGCATACAAATGCCATGCAAAGTGACCAAGCGATCTGCTTGTTTGTTTTTTTATAAAATATTCCGGTAGCAGATGTCCGTGACACGTCTTTGGGAAATATTGAAAAACTTCTGAATAAATAAATTCCGGAGCACCGAAAGGACTTAGAGGAAATTTCGTCTCAAAGATGTTTTTTCGGCATTGATCGAAAATATATTATGAACTTAATCCCGAGCCATCCAGACTTGTGGGTTTTTTGTCGGGAACTTTAAAAGGGAAAGCGGGCCTGTTTTTCACCTTTGTTATTAGTTGTAATCCGTTGAATCACTGCCGTTCAGCGTTGATCGCTTCTCGTAATACTGTTTGTAATAGACCTGACAATACTACTAATGCGGTTGATAGAGATACGGTCTTATAACCGTGTAGAGCATTCCTCAGTCAAGTTTTATTACAGTACAGTCTTGAAAGTTTTGAAGTACAGCTTTGAAAACAATTTCTTAATAATTAGAACTTCAAAGCACGAAAACAATTGTAAACGTTTCTCAATCATCGTCATCATCATCATCACGTCAGCCTTTTCCGTTCCACTGCTGAACATAAGCCTTTCCCAAGGTGTGCAACACACTCGGTCCTCCGCAGATCTCACCTAGCGAATCAATTTCTCTTTATCTCGATAGCTATAAATATTTATCACAAACAGATAAAGTGACGATTGTATAATTACTATGACTCATAAATTTCCATCGGTATAGCAACCATAATGTCAACCGGTTTACTTGCTAATGCCATAAAATTATTTGAGCTAGCTTCGACATATTAGATTGTGAGGCATTTTTCAAAAGCTATTTCTCGTGCCCAAAAGATCTATGTAAAATATGCAACCATAAAACCACAACTTGGCACATAACCATTTTTATCTGGTTATCTTGGCAAAATTCACAGGGAGCCATGACTTATGCGTATAATATGAGGCTGTTTTGGAAAGTTACATAATTTATGCGTTCTAAGCACGTTGGAAGTGCTCCAGGTATACTCTGAATTCATTATCAGTAACAGTCCTAAGTCCTAGTTCTTAATTCCAGCTACAAACCTAGGGGCTTGGATTTCGAATCGTAGATACGCACTTTTGGGTCCATATGTGACTCAATTTTACCAAAGAAAGTAATACAATTAATTGAGTGTATTAAATAAGGGATACTTTTTTTTAGTTGCTTTTACGGAAAATTCTAAATTCTTATTAATGAGTTAATGAGAAGCCAACGACATCTTTAAACGTATAAACTGTCGTTTATTCCATTTAATTTCGAAACGAATCCTCTTTGCATGCACCAAGTGATATAACTATTTTCGCTGTGAAAGTTTAATAATTTTAAAAGACCTTTAGCTTTATTCGTACTTGCATAAAATTATTTCATAAGCTTCTGCCTCGCAATTTGTTAACGTAAGCTATGAAATGTCAAATTTTCCTTTAATAGTTTCAGTAACATTCTTAAAATTGGATTCGGTCCAAAGTTTAAGTAGATTTATTACAAGTTTAAATTATGTATAAAATACGTATGATTTGTTTTTTAATGAATTTGAAATGTTGTTTGTCAGTTCTGAAGAGTTGATGATAGATATAATAATATAAAAATCTTGCAATTTAACATTGCCATGAATTTCTAGGCTTTCAAATTTTATTTTCTGTATCCACCGTTACAAATTAAATTATAATGTAAATAGATAATAACGAGTGCACAATATTATATGATGTAACATTTTAATTGTATATTGGTAATTTTTCGAAACAAAAATTTGTAATGGCAACACTAATTACAACAATTCAATAAAGATGGGATCGGTCGAAAACAAAAAATAATTATTGAAGTTAGTTTCCGTCGTTCGTTGTAAAAAACAAAAGTGGGAAGTAAAGTGAAATAATGAACTGAAAACGAGTATTAAACTGTTATGTTAAGCATTAAGAAGGATACATAAGAAGTGAATGACAAATACCTACAGTTAACAGAAAATTCAGTGTGAGACCTCATTCTAACTTTTGGGAGTTTCGTACAAAGGGTGTCATATTACTAAAATGTTTGTGTTCCCAAAGATATTTAAATTTAGCATAACATTACCAACATACGAATATACAGACGAATAATAATTTTACAAATGAGGGTTAAACTCCAAACAGCAATAAAGGTTAAGTGAGGTGAAATTTCCCAGCACACCTACAGTCACAAAAAGATAATTAAAGTAACTTAAATAAAAATGGAAACAATATACATGAAAGCACATACAGATCTATGCGAATGTCTCTTTCTCAGTTTAAAAATATCTAGTTCGAACAGAAACTCGGTTCACGACATTAGCGTAATAAAATCCAGTCTTACTTCTTGATGAGCAACTAGTAGATTTAAGCTTTACTATAGTCGTAGAAACTATAGCCGTTAGCAATTATTACATAACCATACTCAAACTCAGTGTTGACAGTTCTTCGGAAGTAACGTAATGTTCTTTTGATTGTAATTGTAAAAACAATTAAATCGTAATAGTTTGACGACGGGCTGCGATTTGGAAGCGTCCGATTTCGATTATCATTAATGAAATTGATTAATCTATTTTAATGGTTGGGAAAGATTTTTACCTGGACTTTCTAACGGTGAAGTATTAAGCGAAGATGGTGTATCATAAAATATTATAAGTAACGAATAGCGAATTTATAAATTAGAACGCCATAATAAATTAACCTGTTTCAATTATTTATCAAGAGTTTTAAATGGACTTTTTAGTAGTTAAATGTCAAGCAAAGGTTGGAAGCTAAGGATGTATCCTGGAAACCTATAAGTAAAAAATTGTATAGTTACATACAATTTAGAAAACGCCAACTCTTATAGTAAGTGTACGTAATGAAGTCTGTCTATAAGCATTTGTTATTGGCTTGGAAGAACATTAGTACCTTGAGTACAAAGACTTCAAGTATAAGGGCTGATTTTGGTATGATACCATTAGATACTGGTATATTAGTATTGTGTACTAAGTAGAGTGCTAAGACTACGCACAGGTAGTAGAATTGTCCCATTGATATCCTTCGTTTATACAGACGTTATACTTCTAAAAATCACTTGTAATGAATATGTTTACGATTCCACATACAATAAACATAAAACGTAACATCACGCCTGTAATCTCTGAAGGTGTAGGCAGAAGACTCCCACGTTTCACCAGTTACATTTAAGTCCCATGGAATAGGTGATAAGCCTATTACCATACACCGGGCACAGATCCAGATTCCGAGTCACTAATCGAATACTTACACAATACGTGTTATACTCTATGTGTATTATTTTGAGTAGAACTCTAAGAGATGCCCAGGTTTCCTAACGAAATTTTCTTTTACCGTCACAGCAAACGATATTTAATTTAATCTCAAAAATGTACATAAATTTGAATTAAAGCTTATTTTGTTGCTTTTTAAAATCGAATTCAGTGTTAGCATTAGTGATATAAATCAGCTTTTGCGAGTTGTTGAATTATGTAGGATCATGCTTCAATATTGGTATTACGACAATAGAATTGGGGAGAGTAATAAAAATAATCTCTTAGTGTGTAATGATAGATTTTCGTGAGGCTTTTATCAAAGTAACACTATTTTCGCATTGTGTATCCGAGTAACGTTATCATAGGCTCCGCCGAGTTCCCGCGCTCGACTGTGAATCGCGTTATTTCCAGTTTAGTTCCAGTTAACGTCATAAATCTCCTCCGCTCTTCCTGTGTACATATCTTAAGGCTCGAGTGTTGCGGCGATAAGTTTCCATACTAATGTATTATATATTCGCTTATCAAGATTTGCAACCATTTACGATCCAATTTTGCATTATATGGTTGATCTACGGCTCCAATGGTTAGTGAGTGTGATTATCAAGTGGGCTACAGCTGTGGGTTCGATTCCCACCCAAAACATATACCTATTTGTGTTTTGAGCTCGACTGTTTCTTTTTTACATGGGTGTAATATAACCCTTAAATATTTATAATATATTAAAAAATTTACATATGTGCGGTTTTCAGCTCTTCGCTAATCATATCACAGATTCTACCCAGTTTAAAGATTAGAACCCCAGACTGTTAGCATGGATTCTGACATTTAAATCGCTAAGCTACCACTGCACCATCGTAATAACATTGCTGTATTGGAAACAGAATTACTATAGAAAGAGATTTCTAGAAGAGATTTCTCTTGCATTTTGCTATATCAAAAGCCTCTTTAAGTTCATCCGCTCGAATGCGAATCACGTTATCTCCAGCGTTGCTGAAGTTAAACAAAATCCTTCTCCGCTTTTGCTCTACATACATCTCTACATTTCAGTTTCGCGGAGACAAGTTTCCACATTAGTAAAGTCTGTATTATGTCAACACGCTCGCCTACTTGATGACGATATCTTGATATATCTGTTTTTGGCACATAATTGTCTTGTAAATTTATTTGCTTCAAAATTTAATATTTACCTACTATATGCCATAGTTTAGGTAAGCTTATAAATATTATCTCAATGTAAGAAAATAAGTTAATTTTTATGTTATTTTAGGATTTTAGGATAACTTATCTATTTAAAAACAGAACTGCTGTATATGCTATATATATTTATATATTTGTTGTCCATAGTTCATTTTTCACAGTACTACATGGGATTAAAAATCACGCCAGAGTCTCGAAGTGACAAAAGAAATTTGTGCAGAACCGTATCCGGTAACAATCTTTGTCCCTGCCTACACCCGTGAGCGTGAATAGGCGCGACGAGATGTACCTATATATATAAATTAGAACAAAGGCTATCATATTGCGACCGTTGCTACGTAGATAAAAGGCATCTCGTAGCAACATTGTTGCACAAATAAAACGAGCATGTTACTGATTAATAACCATTTTATGTTCATTTAAAAAATATTTTTTTAGCATGACCTATTTTCCCATTATTTATTTTAATAAAAAATTTTTTTTTTACTTTATATATTTTTTAATTACTTTGCAATCTATTTTAGGTTTACTTCTTCTGACCAGTTATTAAATTATAATGTTTTTCTTACTTAATTTAATGTTACTACCTACTATCTACATTTTCTATTGCATAGTCTGTTTATGTAAGGAATTTTGGGAAAAATTTCTAGGAATATGCGTTGATAATCCTAAGATACAAATTGGTACAGCCCACGTGCCAAAATGTTAAACAAAGCATTTCATATAGTTACGAATAGAGTAAATACAAGATGACACGGATCCTAAAAAAACATGATCGATATTTTCATGTCTTTGGTGTGACGCTACCGCATTAATCATAAAAATTTACAGCCACCGACGTTACACGACCTATAAGGCTTTTTATTTATAGAGGCGCCTGTATATAAGTGAAAATTGTCTTTACGGAAATTGCTTTAGAGGGCGCCAACAAAGAAAATGATGGAATACCTAAAAATAGACCGCTTTTTGACGGAAAGTGGTCACCGCAGCTATTATGTTATTTAAGGGGGTGGCAAACGAAAAGAGGCGGCACTAATATTGTTACGAATAGCAATATTTAGAGGAATTAGCAGAGAAGTAGGTAAAGAAGTGGTTGTGTATTTACAAGAGCAAATTTATTATTTTATTAGTCTACTAGTTTTCGTATTACTAGACTATCTCGTTGGTCGAGTGGTTACAAGCGCGACTGCCGAGCAGGATTCTGGTTTCAAATCCCGGGTCGGGTACTATAGGATTTGTCTAATTTAGAATTTCCAATAGTGACTCGGAGTCTGGAACTCTGTCCGGTGTATTCCATGGGACGGAAACGTAACTGATGAAACGTGGGAGTGTACTACACTTCTCTGCCTACCCCTTCAAGGATTACAGCCGTGATGTGACGTTGTTACGTTTTACTACTTTTTGTTTGCAGCTTCACCGATAGATATACATAATTTGGTTACCGCAACTTTACAAGCTTTTGCTTTCTTTTATATGAAGGGAATAGCAAATGAGCAGATAGCAGTCTCAACTTACGGGTTTCGGTCTTGGAAATTTTCGAGCTGCATAAAATAAACTCACAGGTGGTAAAAAAAATAAAATGGTACAACTTTTACAAAAATAAAGAAAGATGAGAAGAAGAATATAAGTAAAAAAGAGACAAATGAGAGAATAAAGACATGAAAAATTGAAGATAGAAAAGCATTTCTAGATGTTTGCCACTTTGGACTAATTTCTATTTTATACAAGTCACGTCTCGAACCGTGGCAACCTTGATCACGGTGCAGTTGAAAGGAAGCCTCTAAAAGGCGAAGGCGTATTCATTTATTCCGCCGAGAAGGCGCAGACTCCATTAGCAGATTACACGGAGACCTGCTCCTAATTTAATGTGTGTTCGTATTACAATACGTTTCAAATCTTTTATTTTTTATCAGCGAAAATAAATCGCGGTGGAAAAGGATTAAGGGTTGTAAATTGAAATGAAAAGAATGGCAAAAAATTTGTTATGTATTTCTGCTCTGCCGATTTGCACTGAAGCAGCGTGGGTTTTGGTCCGGCCAGTTCGAAGAAACATTTCTATCCAGTAATAACGTAGAAAAAGAATTGCAAACGACGTATATATTTGCGTTTATTTCTAGGTTTCAAACTTATAAATTAAGTTAGTTAATCATTCGTAGTTGATTACACATACTTGATTACGCATTGGTTTCGACATTACAGATATCAACATTAAATGGATCTTCTAAGAGAAACAATTAAACGTGAGATCAAAGAGAATATCGCCGTCGTTGCCAAGGGGTTCTGGTAGTTAAATTATGTATAACAACATTATTTATTGCTACATACATTGAACTATTATACATGAGTCGCTAGTATAATTAAAAAAAAATATCATACTGCTAGGATGCAAGGAATTAGAAGTTCGATTTTTGGAGACAAAATCCATTTTATCAGCTCGTGGTAGATATAAGAGACGGGACGCTGGAGACTAGCTAATTGCGGTATGTCGTAGCCTACCTAGGCAATGCCAAATGCTATAACGATTTTAATGCAAGTAGTGTAGGCGAAAAAAGTATGCCAAGACCGTAGCAGGAGGAAACCCCTAATCTCTCCATATCCTTAAGGAAAATAGGGGTGATAATATGTATGTGTGTAATCCAGTACAACCTCAATTCTACTGTTTACTCATCTAAGATCCAATACCCTGTAGCACTGTGTAAACACTAATCGCTTTAAGAGTTTTGTTAAAACGCGCCGAGAGCGGTCGCTTGGCAACACTCTGAAATAAACTGCTGTAATTTAAGAAGCGCCAGATTTTTATTTTTTAACAGTACAACATGCCTCGGGCTTTCCTGAACTAATAACACTCAATGAAATACTGGTTCACTCTTCAATTATACCAATCCACGAGAATTTCATTGAGGAAACTATCAAAGGCGGGCATGATCAAAGATAAACTCAATGGCACAAGTGTCATCGACATACTGCGTCATTGATGAGTCACGCTATTACATTGTATTGTGTGGTACCGATATAATTAATATTAACAAACTGATGTCGTTAGCTTATTGTACTGGGTGCCCAGAGTTTTTTGGTATTAATTTTAGCCACAGATTCTGATTCTAGAGGAGTAGTCGAATTTCGGCATGAAATTTATTCTTCGTCATATAGTCATACTTTCATCTGCCATTTTTTCTACTTGACCGAGCGTTCGGAACAACAACGGTTCTTTTTATACGAACATTCTTACATCTGTATTACGAATGCGGTCGGCGAGTGGCAAACTGTATATGCGACGTTGTAACCTCACCTCGACAACGTTTATGTTGCTTTTATGCTAATTATTAATAAGGACAGGGTAATAATAATGACTTTCACCTAATTTACATCTCTGTTATATGAAAAAGGAGATTTTGAGTTTAAGGAACGTTCATATCTAACAGTGGATATACAAACATTTATGGATGGAAATGGTGATGGTTATGGTTAACAATAATTACAAAGCTCACCGGCTATAACCAGCACGTCGATGAGCGCGAGCACGGCAAGGCTGGCGACGCTGGCGGGCTCGTCCCAGCGCACGTCCTCGAGCAACGCCGCGCATGCCGTCACGTTTAGCGCGCGCATGATACGCGCGACGCCCGCACCAGCGCGCGCGGAGCCGCGCGGCGCA